>OZ024831.1:62416273-62556273 GCA_964016985.1 Anodontia alba
GTCTGACCTTCGAGAAAAATATGTTCTTATGATTACCAATTGTACGAGATGTGAAAAGGGAGTAAATGACTGAATATGATTTCCTGAATTCTGTGACCAAGTGTATTCAATGTCCTAGACCGACAGGCCGACCTTGGTAGCTCAGTCGAATGGTAATCAGAGATCTATGGCCAGAGATAGTTTTGCATTGTAGGAACGCAATGAAATTGACTGTACTAAACATATTTATTGAATGACATGACAAAAGTAAAATTTCATCAATGTAATTACAGAAATGTTCCTTTTTACGAATTACATGTCCCGTATTAACTCTTAACAAACGTAGAAATGTTCATTTTTACGAATTACATGTCCCGTATTAACTCTTAACAAACGTTTTTGAACGCGAATTCAAGCACTATACAGACAAGAATTCCATGCTTTGTAAAATTTTCGAAAATTGTTTACTTACCAGTAAAGAACTTGTATAAGATTTACTTATGCAAATGAGTCCTCTTGCTTTTTTATTTTGCAATTAATTTTAGCTAAAACTTAAAATAAAAAATGTTCTCTATTTAGATACAGGGATCTCGCCGAAAAGGGTGTCGTCACGTTTACAAATCCAACCAAAAGTTATGACTTTAACTACCGTAATAAAGCCCTTACTGCCAAACTTCTTAGGCAGAGCTATCGTTATTTTAAACTTCGTAAGGCGTTTTCGAAATTTTATCGCAGACACAGTGCCTTGTTAGAAAAATATAGCGTCAGTCTGAAAACACTTCTGCAACAAAGTATATCGGAACCCGAATTTTACGGTGACTTAGTGTACAGATTTAGAAAAATTGTAGGTAAATCTAACTTTTCGGAGCAATTCAGAAAACTTATTAACCGTTATAAAAGAATTGGTTATAGCCTGGATATTATGCAGCAGACTGCATGCCTAGTTGTCAATCCAATCATTGTTGATGGCTATGCTTCACTCTTTAATTGCACGATGGCGGTTCGGGCCTCAGACTCAATGACGGCCTCTCCGTTAAACTTTAACCAGTGGGTTTGGGCTTGACGATATGTCTTTGGCTTGGCCCGCCGTGGTTCAACTATTGGTTTTCATTTACTCTGGCATACAGTAGAATTAGCTATGAGTACTTGTCTTTGTTTATTATAGTGATTAATTTGATTTTTATGTTTTCGCTTTGATGCATTGACTGAGTTGGGAGCCTTTATGCGAACCAAATTTTTATGTATTTCTGTATTAAGAGTAGTATCGGGACCCAGGGTTAAGTTAGCTGGCTGTAAAAGTGCTTTAAACCCCCCAGTTGTTTGTTCTACCGACCGTTCTAAGGCGGTGGTCCCGGTGTTAGTCTTACTCTTTGTTGCTTTGTGGTTTATTCTACGAGGCGATTTGTTGTATGTCTTTCCGTGTGTCATTTTGTTCTTGTGTTTTTCAGTCCTATTAGTATTGCGATTACCTCGCTTGGGGTAGAGAGAGCTAATCTTAGTGCTTTTTGTACGTTTGTTCGGTTTGTGCTTGTTTAGATTTGCCGGGTTCCTCTTCCTCTTGGGGTCTGGGAACGGCTGCGGTTTGTGATTGTGGCACTCCCTGGACTTTTCTCTTACCTTTTTTACCTTGTAAAGCCCACTTTATAAAGAGAAAAGTTGAATTTTGAAAACGTGCATATCCTTACACTGTTCAACACCATAAAATGTGGGTACTATTCATAAGCCGTCTCGATGAGAATGTTCTAACGAGCGATCGCTATCTAGGTTTGCTGCATAAATAAGAACAATTTTGGAACTGATCAGCTAACATATGTTTGGTTTAGAGAGGATCTGATTTAATTGTTTAGCAAGGCCTCTACCAATGCATCTTAAATGAAACCATTCCCCGCAAGAAATGCACTGTACCATCTCAATGTCGTACAGACATAGGAAGTTGCAAAATATGTCTTCTCTTATCGTTGAGACATTTTTTTTCTTCTTTTTCCAGTTTGGATTAACACTTAAAGGAAAGTTGGTGAAAGTTCGGTGTATTAGACAGTCCATTACATGTGTTCCCATCTTTTTCTGTTCGTAAATGAATTAAGAAGGGTTTGGGCCTAGATAAACAGAAACTGCAAAAACAATGGCAAAATATCCACAATCAGTCCCTCCCATTTGATTTTGAACTGGCTGTCTATGAAATTTTGTGCGTTTTCTTTGTATTTTAAGATTGCGCAGATCTTTTTGTTTTTTGTTTACTTTTCTCATCTGCATAATTTATTAATATACCATATAATATATCGTATCATCTGTCACCAGCAAAATTTACGAGAAATGGCTGGTGACAGAATTCAAATTTCACGTGATTTGGCTATAGGCAGACGTCTGTTAGCATCCACTCCGATAATAATAATATAAAATCCGTGATATAAAAGTATAATGAAGGCAAACATGGTCGCCCACTCAGTAGCTACCTTCACAATGTCTCCCATCCAAAGCAAGAACATATCCCGGATTACAGCTGCATGCAAACGAACCAATCGTATTTGAGCAATTCTGTTCGCATTGCGAAGTGTTCGTTGAGCATTCATCCATATCTGAATGTATAAAAATGTTCTGCATATATAAAATTATATGTACAAGTTATACGCCAAAGGTCTACATGTATAATGAAATTATCTTATAATACAATAAACAATATCCTATCGTGCCTCTCACCAAATACACAAGCCATGCCGACACTTCGAGCAGAAACATTTATTTTTCTTTTCACGTCTATTAGGTACAAGTCAGTGTACATGTAGATGCTGCAGCCGGGTATTATAAAATTTCAGTCATCGGAACCTAGTTTTTTTTCTCTATTTACCATTAGTCAACGAAACCCAGTAGTTTTTACTGATCTTTCGAATGGGGTTCCGCTGTTGCAGTACTTCTTTGTTCATGTGTCAGTGGTTTGACATCATTATGAAAACACGCCTATTCAAATATATTGAAAAATTTCTCCACCAAAAACTGAAAGTTTTCAGATAAAAATTCTGATATTTTTCATACTTCTGCTCAAAACATAGATTGTGGGGCCGAGGCGGTTCTAACGACAACCCACAATCTATGTTTTTGAGCAGAAATAAGAAAAATAATGTATACCCCTGTAAACCCCAGTTTCACTATATAAAACTAGGGTTTAAGGGGGTCAAATTTATAAAGGTATGTTTTCGTTTGTTTGTTATTGTTCGTTTTTCATGTCTCTTTTGGTGCCCCGGGAAGGCTATGCTTCCAGACTGTGCGATTTCCTGGGTATCATCACTTTAATTTCTACATTTAAGTTCTGGCCTCGATGTTATAAAACTTTTTTGTCATCCTCACTTCAGCTCAGCATGAAATTTTCTCTGCTAATAAATCTGACAATGCCAACTTCAGATGTATTAGCCGAGAACTTTCCATGCTCCTCTGTGTTCAGCAAGAAAGAATTTGCATTTGTTAGTACATTGCGATTAGCTGGAACAATTTCAGGGTCAACTGTGTTGAGCATGAAAAAAGTAATATAACCTCGGGACCAGTCCTCCCTGACATACAGGCATTAAATCCATGGTTTCATTGTTCCATATCACAACATTATAATATTCATACCTCAGTATTCCGTTTTATTTGCGCTTGTTCGGTTTTGTCTGTTTTCTCTTCCTCTTGGTGTCTGGGAAGGGCTGCGGCTTGTGCTTGTGGCACTCCCTGGACTTTTCTCTTACCTTTTTAAATCTAGTTTATAGCATAAAACTCTGTTTTCTTTTTGTAACGTCAGTATGTCGTTCATCCATGAGACAGTGCTTCTAGCGGGACGCCTCGCTTAACAGTTCATTTGTTTTCTTTTTATTAAAACAAAAAGATAGAAGAAAGTACAAAAATCAAAGTGAACATACACAGGGACTGCTAAACTTAAGAAGCACAGACTTCTCGAGGCACCAAATGAAGGAGAAATGAGGAACGCGACAAGCGCCACAAACTAAGCCACATACGCGCAAACAAAGGAGAACTTCTTACCTTTTTTTTCAATAGAAGAACCGCCTTGGAACGGTCAGTTTAAAACTTCACGGGGGTATGGGTCGAGGTTGACTGATGGGGAGGGAGACTTAATAAACAATTTTTTATTTTTGCGAAAACTCCCCCATGAATGCTGATGCAGCTAAAAAGTACCAATATTCATCTGTAAAATTCACAGTGAAACACATATGATCTCATATACTTTTAGCATTCTTAACTTCTAGTTGACTTCTTAACTATCTTAATCTTTACTGGTCATAGATGTCTTGTTGTCGTGCGCTGTTTCCAATTAGTCGGAATTATGTAGCCTGTCATCTCTGAATTTCTGAAATGAACTCTTCCGTTCTTGAATCTTATCAGACCCATTGTTCAAAACAGGGGGTTCAGTCAAAACAAACAGATGGCCACCAGTGTAGATCCTAATGAGATGGCTGGACTGATCAGGATTTACACTGTAGTAATCTCATCAGGATCTACACTGTTTGCAAAAAGTATGTTTTAGTCTGCAGGACTGAAAGGATTAATCCATGCACATTATATCTGATATGATCCAGAAAGAAAATATGGCATCGATGTTGATTTGCCTTCCCAAACGCATGCAAAATAAAAATAATATTTACTGCATATAAATTTGTATTACCGGTACAGGATTTAAGATCTTCAGTAAGCGTGTATCCATTTTTGCACTCACATCGGAACGACCCTGGTATATTTACACATTTGTATTCACATCCTCCATTGTTTTCACCACACTCGTTTATATCTACAAATATGGACATATTTTATAATCATGTACATAATTAGTTATCTTCACTATGGCTAGTGTTAGTGTCGTACAGAAGCCATGAAAAAGCTGTTGAGGTCTTCAATAGATTCTTAACAGAATGATCCTTCAGTGCAATTCAAACACATACACAAACCTGACAACAGTTGAAGTGTCAAATCTTCTTGGTCATATTAGCAAGTTCGGGTGGTATATATTAACTCATCGGTGATCCTGACGTGTTTTCAAAATTCCAGAAAGGGCTTAAAGAATCACAAATGGCCAGAAAGTATAATAATGAAGAGCAGGGAGACGTTTATGCCGCAACACAGCTCTAACACCAGCCATCTGTAGTGAAGATAAATAGATTCTAAAAGTATTAACCCTTTGGAGCAATGAACACTTACCCTTACACACCCACACCCACACACCCACACATATACATACACAAACCGGAAAGGAAGGGAAAAGTCGAATACCTGGTTTAACTGACCAAACCTCGCCCTTCATCCATGGCTAATTCGAGCTCGGTTTTGAGTCCCTACGTAATTCTTCCGATAGCTCAAGAAAACAAATATTTAGAGAATTCTTTTTTTAACATTCTGATTATCATTTTTTTAATGTGCTCATTACACTATTTTTATGTCACATTACATACTTTTTCAAACAGCATTATATTATGCAATTTAGCATTTATTAAAAAAATCTGCAATATAAGATAAGAAAAAAGAAACACTTTACAAAATGTTACGGCTATTTTAGTCCCTTGTACCATTGAACTGCGTTCGAAATGGCTAAACGAAAATTAAACCCATTTGATTGAATGCACTGTGTGTAAGCCAGCTATATAATAAATGCATCGGTTCCAGGAAATTACGGTACAACAAAGCATCCCGAAAAGTATCTAGCAGCTCAGACTGTTTTTATTACAACTTAAAGAAGACCAAAATACCAGAGCGCAGAATTTATCAAGGTTTCTTTTATATAAATCATTTTTTTACCTTCGGCAATTATGTTTTATTAGAAACTTCCTGTTTATAATTGCAATCGCAGGTTAGATTTAATTATGTGTAGTTATTGTTTACACTTATGACGAAAAGATAGGTTAACAGTGTCAATGGCATTTTAAAGATAATTGCATCATTATAATCGTAACTATAACTGATCTTACCAATGCAAGACTTTTGGTCAGAGGATAATATGTAGCCGGAGTTGCAGGAACATTGAAACGAGCCCGGTGTGTTCGTGCAGATTTGAGCGCAGCCAGCTGTGCCTGATGTACATTCATCTATATCTAGAAAAAGAAAACATCGACATATTAAGTTACTTTAAAATATCATACGTCATGTTTTATATTAACAAGACGGTACTTCAATACAACAAACAAAGGACAACTGATAAACTTTCAGAGGAGACAACTAAAATTATCATGAAAAGGGAAACAAATTAGTGTGACTGTAAGAAGCGTTTAATTAGTGCAGTAAAGGATACTTAATGACCCGCAACGTGAGAAGACGTAACCGCAGTCTGATGAGAGTCTTTGTTGTCCCCACGAAGACACTTTGCATCATTGGCTATCCAAATATGTCCAGTGAAGATTTAGATCTGCCTGCGCAGGCTGATCTGAATCTTCGCTAGGCGTACATGTCCTAAGGTAGTTTTCTGACATTGGGGTTTAAAAACATGAGGTAGAGTCTCCATATTTTGTACACATCTTTCTACTAATGTTCCTGTACACCAGTGTCCTTCTGAATAAGGATCTATTATAAAAGGAAAGAATTACTTCCGTTGGAAACAGATTCTTAATATTTAGTGTACACGTTACAAGACGACGTGCTGATACCAACACTTATAGATTTCGCTTTTTGATGTAAAAAAAAAAAAAAAAAAAAATATATCATGAAAGGTCCTAAATCAAGACAGATTCATCAATAAACGCTAGCAAATTTAGTTGAACTTACTTAGGCCCCTGTAACAAACATAAGATGCTGTTCTGGAGACAACTGTTTGCTGAATAAAGACGTACAGTGGTGACAGCGTTTTTCATGTCCACGGAAACGCATGCAAAACGCTTTTTAACGGTTTGGAAACGCAGCGTTTCGACCACGCTTAAACGATCGTTTACAGTTTTAGCCAATCAGATCATCGTTTCTGAAACGTTTCAAGCGTTTCAAATATTAACCAATCACATTAGCGTTCGGAAAACGCTGTCATGGAAACCATGTCTGGTTTCAAACGTTTCAGCGTTTGCAGAGTTAGCCAATCAAAATCCCGCGGACTCAATTTATTTTACATCTTTTTTTTTTTTTTTTTTTTTTTTTTTTTTCCAATTTCACTTAATTATAATTGTTATAAAATTAATAAAAATAATAGTCAAATAATTTTATGGAGACGAGTATCTGATGCAATAAACAGGAAATGTGTTTTGACGGACAGTGATAGTGGCCGGACTCTGTAGCTCAGTCGGATGCGCTTCTGACTGGTGATCAGGAGTCGCGGGTTCGATGCTTGCCGGTGCAGTCAGGTAATAGTTGTTTGTTGCACACTATTTTCTCACCTGAGACAAACACTGGGTACATAAATATTTCGATTATAAATTACATCAAGTGGTATTAAAGCCACTTGATTATATTGAATGCAATGATTAGACTCACATCAATGAATGTAATATTTGTAGTAATAATAATAATAATAATAACGATTACTAAACATGTATTTTTATGTCACGGTTTTGCAGATTAACATTTCACTGTATCAGCGTATACGGGAGTTCCCTGTCCAAGATTGCGGCTAAGTAGCGGTAGGAAAACATCTAGAGTAAATACATGTATTTCGTTATATTTTCCTTCCGCGATGATTTAGGATATTAGATGGTGGCAATTAGCTATTAAAGACACAATTTAGATTACATAACACGCTAATGGCCATAAGCAGATAAAAATAAGAAGTTCTTGGTGACTTTGGCCAACCTTATAGGTAGGGGCCTAATAAGGGGAAATTATTGACATTAGTAAAGTTTATGATTAAAACATAGAAACAGATAAGGTCGGTAATTTGGCGAAAGGTTGGTGTGCATTTTTTTTTCTTTTTACTCATTAAAATATAGCTGGTTGTTTTTAATAAAATCGCCTCGCAAAGGCAGTTCTAATGAATACCTACAACATATTTTATGGATAAATTATGGATAAATTAACATTTATGTCTTAATATGCTAGTTTATCATCAAATTCCCTCTTCTGCATAAATTTCCATTAGCACAATTTCAAAGCTTCGTCAAACTAAAAGATAATCACTAAAAAGGGTATAATAAATAAATCCATTGTTCAGGAAAAGCATAATTTTGGAGCACTTTTTTTCGCAAAGACATTTAAGAATTATTTACCACGCTATGGGGCAGTTTCAGCAGACAAGAAATTAATAAGATTTTGTTTTTATTTTTTCTGAAAAATAGGATTTGAAATGTTAAATGCCATTTTACGGGAAATATAAGAACAAAATCTTTATTTTTCTTTCATTCCCAGCAATGAATAATGATAGGAATGCCTTTCAACTTCCAGTTAAGAATGATTGATTATTGACTTTTGAAAGTACTGGAAAACACGTTGTGTCTTAAAATGCAATATACAACGGAAAAGGAATTTTAACAGTTTTTGGCAGAATCACTTTAATTCCTGCAAAAAAGAATGTACTTTCAGTGAATATGTGGATCAGTCTGCACATACCGCAATCTTATCAGTCTGTGTTTTCTGGACGAAGAAGCAGTAGATCTTCTAGAGCGTGTGGTGAAGACTGATCAGACTGTGCAGACGTACAGGCTGATCTGAATATTCACTTAACATACAGAGTTTGTAGAAATAACTGTGTTTCAGAAAATTCAGTTTGCGCAATTGCAGAAAGTAAATATTCACATTTTAGGATACAATCATTTTTTTATTTTTTTTAAATTTCCTATCAGACTTATTATACAGTTCTCCATCAGTAGAATTAGGATCCAGTTTTTGAAGTGTTCTTATTTACTTTAAAAATAAGTAAATAAATAAATAAATAAATGAGGTTCATTTGAGAAACTTTATGATCGATTTATGATTATGATCATATCTTGTATTTTCATGTTTCTCCTCCAGAAAATATATGGTTGGTACTCATTAAAATTACCTCTGTGAGGTGATTCTAATAAATATACACAACAAAATTGTTTAAGTGGAAAAATGAAGACACACATCAATTATTATCAAATACTCTATGCTACATGAATCTGGAGTACTGTGCAATTAATGCGTATAATATCATGATATTTTCCAATTTTTATTTATTTACATATTCTTTTTTTTATTTATACTATCCCCTTTTTGATCTTTCAAATGTTACATAATATTAGCCTGTGTATTTCTTAAGGAGGGTGAGGTATAGGATATACTCATTCCATGTATTGTTTATTGGAAGTTTTATGATATGCAGGTGCACTTCCAAATCTATTTGGATGAGAAAAAAAAGAAACAGCATGCATAAACAGGTAATGCCTTAAAATGATATAATGCTCGTATATTTGAAATTAAGACAACATCAGACGTAGTGTAAAAAATATATATCGAAGAAGACTTACTTAAAAACTGCTAAGTCAGTTTTGAACAAATAAAAAAAAACATTTCAATTTCATCCATTCATCTTTGATAAAAAGTCATTTTCATTTTAAACTATCGAATACATGTAGATACAAAGTAATTTTACCAATATTAAAAAAGAGGAATACATGAAAATATGTGATAAATATAGGGCATCCGCGCACTCTGATTTGCTTCGTAGCTGCTCATCTGTACATTGTCTTATTCGATACGATTTGCCAATAGTCTTGCACATTATCTTCTAATATTTAACCTATTGTTACTGAATGAACTCACCCACCCTATATACTGGAAGATTCTAATTTCGATTTTAGGTATGCCAGGCTATGTTATGTAGAGAAACAAATGGTTGAACTATTTGCAAATAGTGGATACCCTGATCAGACGTCACGTTCTGCGGCATCTGATCCGGGTCTCCACTGTTTTCCAATTACCCTTTTAGGAGTATCCAGACTACAATGTGCTATAAATGCAACATTGATTTGTATGTTCATCCGTGCATTTCGATCTGATTCGTTGCAGTTCGTCTCTACATTTTTATTATCATTATTATTCGAAAGAATCTGCTGTTTCTCCAGTGCATCGTCTTCTAATATTTAAGTATAGGTTGCAATATGCAAAATACTAGATTAGAATGTGCATCCGCGCACTCTGCTCTGGGTCATTGCTGCTCGTCCATACATTTGATCTGTTTATCCAGCACATCGTCTTCTAATATTAAAATATAGCGTTCTTAAGGTTAACAGCTTTGCATATACATGCCAAAAATGTTTTCATAGTGAGAATATACTTTCATGAAAGCCCTCCAGCAAGATATTTGCCGACTGTCCACATAATTGCCATGATGTGCACAGTGCATCGTATTCGAAAAATAATGGCCCAAACAAGTAAAAATGGACCTATTTATATTTTACGATTCTGATCAGTCTGTGTATTAGATGGATACTGAGCGATTCATGTATTACAGTATTTTATACTAATGACCTGATCAATGAACTGAGTGGACACCATTATGCACTAGACTGATCCACTCACTTTAATCCGAGTATCACCTATGCTCAGAGGGACGTTTTCACTGGATAAGGATCTAATGAAAGGATTAGTATTGGTGACACATAATTCTAACAATAAATTTCAGTAAAGCAGATCATCTGTTCCAGAACCATTTGTCTAAACGACAGTGTACATTTCATTTTAAAAAAAGGTGGGGACGTGAGGGGGAGGGGACGTGAGGGGGAGGGGGGGGGGAGAAATATTACTCAAAACAATAATGGCAATTCACAGGTTCGACGTAGTTCAGACTGGTGTAGAAAATCTTAAATCTTTCATCTTGATCCTGCTGCGCAAGCTGATCTGGTTTGGTCGGCACTGGTTGAATATATATAATAGCCCCTTGAATAGAAATAAGAAACGACCTTATGGTATTTGAGAACAGCTTAGACCAAGGTGAACCGGCATTTCCGCGCAGTCTGATCGTGGTCTACACATATCACCAACAGAATGGATTATGTCAACGATTCATTGTCCAGTTGAACCTTTATCACTCTCTGGGCTAACTCAGCAGATGGCAAATTCATGACCTCTTTTCTTATTTTCTCCCGTAAAACAGGTTTGACATTTCACGCAAATCTCCACTGAAGACAATTTGCAGGGGAAGTGAAGTCCTGTGGAGATAATATGTATGAAAAGCCGACACCTGTTTTCAGGATAACATAAGAAAAATACTTCAAAATGTCATCAACTGACTATTCTGTACATTTCATGCAAATTGTCTTGAATAGAGACAACTGGCATGAAATGTCAAATCCTGTTTTCTGGAGAAACGAAAAAAATGTCATCACTTTGTTGTCTGCTGAATAAACAGAGTGGTAAAGGTTAACATTTAACCTGCTTTGTTTAGATATAAGCAGATGATATTATTATTATTATTATTATTATTTTTTTTTTTTTTTTTTTGATGTGAAAACAGTTTAACTCACTTTAATTTGGAGACACAAAACAGGCTATTGGAAAACAGTGCAGATCCAGATCAGACACTGCAAAATGCGGCATTTGATCAGGGTAGCCATTGTTTGCACAGTTCAGTCATTTTTCGCTAGGATTATCTAAATCACATAACCTGACATGCCTAACATTGAATTAGACTCTTCCAATATAGAGTGTGGGGGAGTCTATTTGGACATATATACTCTTGTTGCATCTTTTCACCTTTTCCCATGATGCTGTCAATTTGTGCTACATGGAAGTCAAATAAAGAACTAAACTTGTATAAGTTTTATATCTGGCATTTTTACTTATGGGATTATTTCCTATGACATTTTACCAGGTAGCCTCTGGCATTTTTATTTGTTGCATTTTTCCTCTAACATTTTTGCATATGGCATTTTCAGCTCTGGCATTTTTACCGCACACCTTAAAAACAAAATAAGTCAGAAAAGCCTGCCGATTTAAATGACAAATTGTAGCCATTAACATACATCTAAAATTATGCAATAATAATAATAATAATAATAATAATAATAAATAAAAATAAAATAAAAAATAAATAAATAAATAAAAAATAAAATATAAAAGTAAGATAAATAAAATAAATAAATATTTTCTTGGTTAAGGCATTCTGATATTGTCAAATCATTTGCAGGCAATTTGTATGAAATGCCAAAATCTGTTTTCAGGAAATTATATAAACTTCAAAATGTCATCTGCTAAATATTTTATACCGAGTACTATGTGCTAAAACATGTAATTGTCAAAAGACGTTGATTGTCATGATTGCAGTGTAAAAATAATAGGCTTCACAAAGTATAATAATTAATCATGTTAATTCGTTCGAAAATACCAAAATATATTTTATAAAGAAAATATAAATAAATAAAATAAAATAAAATAAATATAATTTTAATACGTAGATACAGAGTACTTTAGTTGTTATAAACACGGTTTAATACGGTTCAACAGGTATTTATGATTCGATTGGTCTAACATACAAACGGTGCGAAACGGTCAAATGATTGGCCGAAACGGAAAAAGCGTTTCGATAAGGCAAGCTGATTGGCCGAAACGGTGAAAAGCGTTTCGAGAAAACGTTTGTATCTCCTCAGTGCGCATATGCAAATTAAGCGTTTGAGTGAAACGCTTTGCTCTGTAATTTGATTGGCCGAAACGATATGAAACGCAAGAAACGTTGTCGAAACGCAAACGTTATGCCACGATTTTAAAACGCACCCCAAACGCATAAACGGACAAGAAAAACGTAATCGCTACTGTATACTTTCGTGGTGGTTCTGGTGTTGTTTATTCATCGTGTGGCCTTGTTGCTGCCCGCTGAGTGTCCTTTTGCATGTTTTGCCCCGTTCGCTGTCTTACTGTTGTGTTTAGTAGATCTTGTCTAGCACTGTTATTACCTTGTAAGGGTAGTGGGTCTGGGTGATTTGCTTTTATCTGGTCTGTGGATTGCTTGGTCTGTGGCTTGCTTGGCTTTTATTTGGTCTGTGGTTAGTCTTAGTTTTTGTTGCTTTGTGTTTTTTTTCTACGAGGCGATTTGTTTTATGTCCTAACTTTGTCTTATTTTGTTCTTGTGTTTTTCAGTCCTTTTCGCACAGCGATTACCTCGCTTGGGGAAGAGAGAGCTTATCTTAGTGCTTTTCGTACGTTTGTTCGATTTGTGCTTGTTTGGTTTTATCGGTTTTCTCTTCCTCTTGGTGTCTGGAAAGGGCTGCGGTTTGTGAATGTGGCACTTCCTGGACTTTTCTCTAACTTTTTTTTTTGCGTCATCACGAAAACATGCCTATATTATTTTGACGCCCTTAAACTCCACTTTTATATAGTAAAACTGGGGTTTAAAGGGGTGCACGTTATTTTTCTTATTTCTGCTCAAAACATAGATTGTGAGTACTCGTTAGAACCGCCTTGGTAAGGCGGTTCAAAACATAGATTGTGAGTACTCGTTAGAACCGCCTTGGTAAGGCGGTTCTAACAAGTACCCACAATCTATGTTTTGAGCAGAAATATGAAAAATATCAGAGTTTTTTACCTAAACATTTTCGGTTTTTGCAGGTGAAATTCTCTATATATTTGAATAGGCGTGTTTTTGTAATGAATGTCTGCCATCGTTGGTTTGCTCTTCTTCTTGGTTTCATTGGTAGGCTATGATCTGTAATAGTGTTTTATTCCTTGGCATCTTCTGTTCTACTTATCATAAAAGTGGTGCTGTGGTTTTGATGTTTACTTGGTATTCAGAAAACGTACCTTCACATCGTTGGCCTGAGAATCCACCTTTACATTGACAGTTATCTGGTGCCATACATGTACCACCATTAGGACATGACGTTTTCCCGTAACATAATGCTGCAACAGCAATTATACAACACATAGACATGAAACGTTATTTTATTTGAAAACATTCCTTTTCGTCATTTTATGTATTTATGTCTTACATAATCGCTTTTGTTGTAATTCACTCTTCAGAGAACAAACTTTAATTTATTCACCTTTTTAGTGACTTTTTCGGCATGCATTTGATATCTTTCTTTGCCCATCTTTGGGATGTAATTCATGACTAAACTTCTTCTGGATTTGCAGTCAATGTTTAAAAGAAAAGTGTAAGCGAATAATTAACTAATAAATAATGATACGAACACTCTCTTTAATTGTTTAATTGTATATGTGCGTGCGACTTTCCGAGTGTGTGTGTGTTAGAGTGTGTGTGTGTGTGCCTGAGAGAGTGAGAGAGAGAGAGATAGAGAGATAGAGAGTGAGAGTGAACAAAGGTGATACCCGAATCAAGTATATCAAAGAAGGTAAGAATCTTAGTTCATAACATATTTGCTTAATGTTTCAGTCGTGGCTGTTAACGGGAAAATGAAAAAAAAGCACTTGCAAAACAAACCCGGGCTAAACCATATGCCATAATCTCATGCAAGTATTTAAGTTACCTACGTGATGTACACTGGCTTCCAGTATAACCGCTACAACAGACCTGCCTTGAACATGTTTTAGTACAACTATAGGCTACAGATCTGAAAAAACAAAACAAAAAAAAACAAAAAAAAAACACAACAACAAAAACAACAACAACAAATAAAAGGAAAGATATTGAATCATTTTCAGCTCGGTATAACAATTAGCTACGATTTTATATGGGCTTAAAATGAAGCTAGGACGAACCTATATTATAATTGGTTATTACTGTTTATGAAATCAGTCAGATGTCAAAACGTTTTAGAGCACCTTAAATGACGCTCTTCTCGTCGCCTACTAACTAATACGAGATGTGCATGCCGACCTAGAAAATAGAATAAAATAATTCTGTAATGGGTATTATTGTATAAAAAGCAGTACCACACGTTATTAACAGCCGTACATTAACCGGCAAAAAGCCGTGTATTAACGAAGTAATTTACACGCTGTTAATGCACGGCTACGCAACTTTCAGTATGCTCGTACCGAGGCCATAGAATTGCTGCCATCACGAGATGTGTACTGCCCGGCCCTAGAACGAGCATAGCCCGTGGAAATTGCTTTCCCGGGATATCGGTGAAAAGGCGAAACAAACTAATGCAAGAAATAGCGCAAAATGAAGCAAATGTTTTCAGTTTTTATGCAATAATAGCGATCGAACATGGGTTTTCTATGCATTAACATTCGCCAGGTCCTTTTGGGAGGCTTTCGGCCTCAGTTTTCAACACCTCCTTCGGGACCTGGCGAATGCGTGGAAAAACATGTTTGATCCCTATATCCTTATGAAAAGTAGAAACGCACAGAATGAAAACAGCAAACTCGATTACAGTCGAACTTCAATGGCTCGAACATCTTTGGGTCCATGGAAATTCGTTCGAGACATGGATAGTTCGAGCCACTGAGGGTTAATCATGGCACCAATTCAGGAAGCAAATAACGATAATTTAGGGAAATCTTTTCGATTTCTACACAATGATTGTACGTTGACTGTACTCAATAAGTACACACAGCATACAATTTCATGATAAAATAAGAAAACATCCCTAAATATTTGTTTTCTTGAGCTATTGGGAGGACTTTGTAGGGACTGGAAAAAGAGTTCGAATCATCCAGGGTAAACGAGCCATCCTTGTTCGAGCCATTGAGGTTATACTGTATATTATGTCTAGTCACCATGAGTAATGGGCACTTCGATACAGGGTACTACCTCTATGCCAAAGTTGAGTAGAATTTTTTTTCTGCACATATAAAATGGGCTTAATGGTTCCAATAGACACAACAGTATCATCATCACTATGATGTACGTGAAGATATGCTTCGGCCACCACACTGTGCTTGGTACCATCTGTAGTAACGTTCTTTGAAAACGATTACTTAGAAACAAAGAATATACTGAAGAAATCAGGAATTCTTGTTCATTTATTTTCTTTAAAATTGAAAGAATAAAACAAAAATAAATAAATAAATAAAATAAAAATAATAAAATGAAATAAAAAAAATAAAGCAAAGGGAAAAAATCAGTACATTAAGAAGTAATAGTTGATAATGTTATATTTGACTAACCGTTTTTCTTAAAACGAACGAAATAATAATGAAATTTATGCAAATTTTTAGGTAACAAAATAAGCTTTTCACATTGGATGTGATTACCACCTCGAGACCTGAAATATTACTGAAAACGTTCTTAATAGTCCAAAATATTTACATGGATGATAAATGGCATAGATAATCGTACATCTACATCTACATCGATACGTTGAACCGTCACAGTTTGACTATTGCTCAACAAAATATATTAAAAAAAAAACAGTCTCAGGACAAAACTTTATTATCAGTCTCAAGACGAAAAGAATTGTATTCTCCCTTGGATTATTCAAGAAATGGCTTTATGTATAATCATGGGTTAATACTATTGCTTGCACAACGGGCAATGTACATTTATCTTCCACCGGAGCTTTGTTTTTCATCTTAGCAATAGTAGTAACTGGTATTTATATGTTTATGTACTCGTACTAGGAAGTAGACACCTGCTGTCTGGTTCTCCTGAGTGACTTGAGTGTTATAACCCAAATGCAATCAAGATCTGCAATTAAGTGCATTTATATATATTTTGAATATACGAGGGTGAGTCAATAAGTAAGCAGCCTAACTTATTTCCGGTTGAGATCCACCTCTTCTTTTTCGATGTATTTGCCCTCTAGTGTGATGCACTTAGACCAACGGAGTTCGAGTGTCATCAGCCCAGAACTGAAAAGTCAGGGGTCTTTCCATTGACCCACTCCTCAACTGCCGTCACGACTTCTTCATCAGACCGGAAATGAAGTCCACGGATATCCTAATAGGAAGAAGTCGCTAGGAGCTAGGTCAAGCGAATAGGCAGGATGTGGTATTAATTCATACCCGTTTCGCTCTACAGCATCCATTGCAACTTTGCAAGTGTGGACTCTCGCGTTGTCCTGTTGCAGCAAAACACCTTTAGAGAGTTTACCTCGGCGTTTTTCACGCATGGCGGTTCTCAGCTGGTCTAACAAGTTTGCATAGTACACTCCAGTTATTGTACTTCTCTTGGGTAAAAAGTCCAACATAATAACGCCTTTTGCGTCCAAAAATACTGTGGCCATCACCTTTTCCAGCAGATGGTTGCGTCTTGAACTCCTTTGGCCTTGGGGACCCAGGCCCTACCCACTGACGACTCTGAGCTTTATTCTCTGGCTCATTATATTGAACCCAAGTCTTATATACAGTCACCAGACGCAAAAGAAAATCATATTTTGACCTAAAACGCTTCAACAAGGCGCTGCATACTGATGCTCTGGTTGCCATTTGCTCATCGCTAAGGGATTTGGGGACCCAACGGGCTGATAGCTTGCGCATACCTAAACGATCATGTAAGATTGTTGAAACGCTACCATGTGAAATGCCTAATGCCTGCGCTATTTCTTCCACCTGAATTTGCCTATCAGAGTATACCAGATTCCGAACTTTCTTACACATTTCTTCGTCGATGGCATCCAGTTGGCTTCCAGACCTGGCTTCATCTTCTAAAGACGTTTGAATTCCCCTACCCAGAATTTAACCTGAGCATAAGATGGTGCAGAAGACCCATAAACCCATAAACATCGGCTAACTCGCCGTGTATTTCCTTGCCTGTTTTACCTTTTAAATACAAGTACCGAATTACAGCACGGTACTCAACTTTAGATGAAAAGCATGTCTTTGCATACTAGCCATGTTTAACATTCAATATCTTATTAAAGAATGATTCTATACATGTGCCATTTTGTACCCATGTATAAAAAATATTGAAACAAAGCATGAAAATCCTGACCGTCTCGGTCGATCGGAAATAGGATAAGCTGGTTATTTATTGACACGCCCTCGTATTTGAATAGGCGTGTTTTCGTAATGAATATGTTTATGTACTTGGAAGTAGACACGTGCTGTGTGGTTCTCCTGAGTGACTTGAGTGTTATAACCAAAATGCAATCAAGGTCTGCAATAAAGTGCATTTATATATATAAAAAAAAACAAACAAAAAACAACATTTTACACAGTTATATGTGTGTTTTTGGGGTCCTCGGGTTAGGAAAATGTACCATTGGGCCCTTGACTATGAACCATCATACTGATAGGGTGTTCGTTTTCAGCAGCACGTTGCAAGGAGTTTGCGAGTAGTGGAGCAAAATCGAAAACGATATAAAAACAACGAGAGATAGCCCAGTAAATTAACAAGAAAATGTAAACATTCTTATATGTGTAAAAAATATCTCAGTGTAATAAACATAGCTTCGGATTTATAGAAACTTTGAAGGGTTTGAGCAGATATCATTAGCATTATGCATAACATTACATAACAGCTCTGTGTAAGGTTTTGTTTGTGTTGAGGTTTTACGGCCCAGTCAACCCAATGGGGTCATGTCGAGCGCGGTCAGTTTACCTAACCACACGTTTACTGGGCAGGCTTAGTCCTCTAAGCGGTTAACCAGTATTGTGCACATTCTTTCGCCAGAAACTGACAACTGCCCTTCTTGAATCGGCGGAAGGGAGAGAATGACTGTAGAAAATATTTCATGATCAATCTCCACGAAAGAATGTTGCCGACCTCGGTGGGGGTTGAACCCGCGACCTCCTGGTCTCCAGTCGGACGGCGCATCCAACTGAGCCACCGAGGCCGGCTCTGTGTAAGGTAAAACCCTATGTTTCACTATAACATATAGCAAACATATGGTGTATTGCTAGACATTTTTTGTAGTTATGTTGTGTTTCAGTTAAATTGTGTTGCTTTTTTGTAAGCATCTGTCTTATATAAATCTATTTTATTTAGATTAAGAAAAATGAATACACATTCAAGGGAGGGACGTTACCCTGTCAGAATGGTTTGCATTACCCCGTCTAAAAAAGGATATAGTCTTCTAATGAGTAATTAAAACATATGCTTTTAAAACACTGTATAAAAGTACTAAGGCGGCTATCAGAAATTGTTTGAATGTCCGTTTATCAGGGTGTCTTCTGTAATAGCGTCGAATGGTATTTCTGTTTACGTTAACCAACAAAAATTTAGACTTCAACTGACATTCACCTGTGTAACTGCAGACTTCCACTACCTAAACAAGGCTATTAATTCGCTTTTGTCAGTAAGCTTTTGAATTATATGGTATATAAAATTATGTTTGTCGTTCAGAATATGACTTTTTAGCAACTATCTGGATCAAGCAATCTGGTTGGCTGACAGTTAGAAGTGGGCGTGGTATCTACAATTATTCAGCATAAGAGCGGTTAAGTTATCATAATTTTAATATTTCTAGTTATGGTAACCAATACAATTAAAGACTCCTAAGTTTGACTTGCCTGTATCTAGTACACCGACGCCAGCCAAACTTTCCACATTTAGTTGAATATCTTTCACGTCTATGACAAGTTGATGGGCAGGAGTAGGACTCTGTACAGAAACCGGAAAAGGAAATCCTGTCGAATGGAAATAAAAACAATACACCAAAAAGCTTTTCACAAAAAGCTTGGTCTATGCTTAGTACACTATAAATGTTAAAGCTGATTGAAGATTAAAGCAAACTTTCAAGTTTATGTGTAGCCCGACCCTTTTGTGAAAGCTATTGCTTAAAGGGTAACGCAACCTTCAAAGGTATTGTGCTCTAAAGTAAAGAACTTCACAAACAATGAATTTTGACACAAATTTGATCAAAATCGGTGGAAAATTAAGTTATAGACAATCGAATGTTTTAAAATTGGTGGTATGGGCGCCGCCATTTTGAATATTTAATGAGGTTCCATAAAAATTAAAATTCGTTTCATGAAGGTAGTTATTCTCATAAAGTTGGTTTATTTTGCGGGAAATGATTGCTTGTCACTAGCATTAAAAGATTATGAAAAATCTGTAGCAAAATTATTCTTAAAAAACCCTTATAATTTCGTTTTGCATATTAAATTTGGGCTGTGTGACGTCAAAAAGCCTACAATAAGGCGGCATTCATGACAGCCATTTTAAGAATATTCAAACCACCGTAACTTCCTTATTTCTAGGCCGATTTTGAAAAGTCTTGCATCAAAATAAATGCTTGTTAAGCACTTTACTCCAAGATATAAATACAACTTATATTGCGTTCCCCTTTAATTATGACGGTGAGCAGACCATGGAAAATAGCAAAAGAGCAGTCCATAACCCTTCATAAGGTAGTTGTGGAACAACTAAAGACTCTTAGATTATCTACGGCATAGACTGTTATGCAATAAAATCTCGATTTACAGCCAACTTGAATGACTCGAACACTGAAGGCTCGTTTACCGTGGCTGATACGAATTTGTTTTTTGAGTCCCCAGATAATACTTGCGATGGCTTAAGAAAACAAATATTTTAGAATATTTTACGGAACTTTTCTTGTTTTATCATAAGATGTAAGCTGTGAGTACTCATTAGAATCGCCTTTAATGAGTACACTCAATATACCGTAATTTCACAGGAGATCGAAAAGACATTCTAAGTTATTCCCATATGCCTCCTGACCTAACGGTATGTTTAAAGTCTCAGTGGCTGGAACAATGCCATGATCAAATTTCTATGGTCCATGGTCCCAAAGATGTTCGAGCCATTGAAGTTTGACTGTAACATTCATCGTTCCATTTTGTACACATCTTCTCAGATACAAGATATCTTAAGAGAAGTACACTCTACACATTAGGAGTTTCCTTTTAGGAAAGAGAAAAGTCCAGGGAGTGCCACAATCACAAACCGCAGCCCTTCCCAGACCCCAAGAGGAAGAGGAAACCGACAAATCTAAACAAGCACAAACCGAACAAACGTACGAAAAGCACTAAGATTAGCTCTCTCTTCCCCAAGCGAGGTAATCGCAATACTAAAAGGACTGAAAAACACAAGAACAAAATGACACACGGAAAGACATACAACAAATCGCCTCGTAGAATAAACCACAAAGCAACAAAGAGTAACACCGGGACCACCGCCTTAGAACGGTTTGTGAAGTCACTTAAACTAAATTTGTTTTTACGTTTTAAGTCCGTCATAAATAATCATCAGTTAGAATTGGTTAGGAAAAGTAGGTTTTCTAACCCTAAGAGGGGATTTCTGCGGAACCTAAAAAAGTACATTCTGTTACATTTGTTTACATGCTTTAGCAACAAGATATTATGACAATTAATTAATGAAGTATATGAAGTGTCCAAGTTCCAGATCGCAAGAATTTTAAACGGATCCTAAACCATAAAACCTTTGTTATTCAGACATCAAAACTTCGATGATGGAAAATGCAAGACCATGACAATTTGTGCAGTTAAATGCTTGATAAAAGTTTTAAAAAATCGGAATTTAAAACTCGGATTTCAGAATTCAGAATCCTCAAAAGGGACGTCGTCATTTGTTAATCTAGTGGACAATATTATTAGACTTTCTCTTAACAAACACAATAGAATTACATGTATTATGATAGTCGGTTTAGATGACTGCCTTTCAAGAACAGCAAAGAATGAAAAAAAAAACTGGAGACCAGCATATCAATCTTCGGCTGACTTAGTGATGCAAAATTAACACTGAATGTAGGCAAGAGCGAATTTCGTCATGTCCAGATAACATTTCTGTGACATGTTGTTAGACAGGTCAAACCTGTAAAAACTAAGATTAAACTTAACTTCTTTACTGGCGTGTAAAAGTCAGTTGATGCCAATCTCAGATTGTCTGGTTTTTATAGAAAATTCTATTACAGTTTGCTTGTATTACAGAAATTTATTCAACATTCCCGGAACGAAGGAAATGATCTCAACGTACTAGAAAATATCTAAAAGCTATTAGGGTTGCAACAAAGAACACATTATAGAAAGAAAATGGGAGACTCGGTTTTATTGAGACTCTGCATAAGCTGCAACGAAGTTAGCAACACTGCTTACGCCCTCTAGCATATACAGCATAACAGAATTCCATTTTAAAGCAAACAAAACGGGCTCAGTGGTTTCAAAAGGAATACAAATATATACTGCACTATGAAGAACTACGGGGAGACGTTCTTCCGTCGACACACGGCACTTTACACCAGCTGCAATGAAGTGAAATAAAGCTACAAATGGTTCCTTTGGAAACAAAGATCATATTACAGAAAGAAAATAGTGGTGTCGGTTTTATTGAGACACTCATAACCAGACTATAGTGATGTACTTGCAAATAACGTTACAAACTAGCAGATTGGTCTACAGCCGAGTTAACCATAAACACTCTTCAAACACTATGTATTGGAAGAGTCGAATTTCTATATTAAGCGTGTCAGGCTACTTGATTTAGATAGTCCCAGAAAAAAAAGTTAAACTATGTGCAAACACTTGAGACCCTGATCAAGCGCCACATTTTGTGGCATCTGATCTAGGTCTGCGATGTTTGCTAGTTACCATTTTGTGGGTCTCCAAAACAAGATGGGTAAATGATGTAAAATTTAAACTGAATCTAGAGAAGATTGAACTTTGTCACGCCCAGTTAACATTTCAGTGACATGTTGTGGAACAGGTCAAACTTGTGGAAGTAAAAATAAATATATCTCCTATAATAGTAACGTGTAAACGAGAACAAATGCGATTCTTACTATGCCTGTTTATTATAGAAACATTCGTTACAGTTTTGTTGTCTTTTCAAGTCAGTGATCACAATATACCAGAAAATATTTAAGAAGTAAATCAGCTCTAGCAGTGAATTGTTGAGTAATAATTCACTCCTTAGAGGTCAGTTGTAAAGTAGATAAAATCACGAGCGCGAGGCGCGAATGATTTATCTACGGACAACTGGCCTCCAAACAGTGAATCATTACTCAACAATTTACGCACAAGAGTTGGTCTAATTCGATTCTAACATACTAAATAATTAAAGAAAGCTCATTTATTTCCTTCAGATTCTCCCTAGCATTCGCCATTGTGAAAAGACTCCCGCCGACTCTTTTGATTCTATCACATGTATTGCCTTTTACAACATGTGCACGAAAACGACGCTATACCTTCTAACGTCAACGATACGACAGGTGACGTCAGAAAAATTACAAGACGTCGTTAAACGGCAGAACTTTGCACGCTCCTCCGCCCAGAGCACATAAAACACGTTATTTTACCACTGACAATATGGGCGAGACATCACGAAAACATGCCTATGTAATCCTGACCCCCTTAAACCTCACATTTATATAGTAAAACTGGGGTTTACAGGGGTATACATTATTTTTCTTCTTTTGCTAAAACACATAGATTGTGGGTATTTGTTAGAACCGCCTCGTCAAAGAAGTTCTAACGAGTACCCAAAATCTATGTTTTGAGCAGGAATATGACAAATATCAGAATTTTTTATCTAAAAAATTCCTGTTTTTGGTTGTAAAATTTTATATATATTTGAATAGGCGGGTTTTCGTAATGTGCGTTAGGATAACACTGTCAGCCCTGTAGATCAAAACATGCTTTTGCAAACAATATAGATCTAGATGAGACGACACATAATGGCGTCTCAACGGGCTCTAAACTATTTGACATTCTGTTCTTAATTAATAACATCCGTTTGGCTGTAATGGGTGTGCCCAAATGCAGAAATGGAAGAGTCTATTTAGAAACTCTGTGTTAAAAGAGTTAACTAGACACTAGTGATACTGGAGATGTTGCTTGTGGTCTTACTTATTGTTGGCTTTTGTTGAGGCTATTAATCGCCATTGGGCCTTCTACCTTGTTTCATAATAATGTTTGTGATTGTTTCTATGATGTTTCACTGATGAGATGGACGATCCCTATGCAGACACATTTTTATAAATTTAGAACTACATCAGATTTAAGGGTGAGGTTTGGATCGTGTTAATTTAAGACTTCAACCCGCCACCCTGCTGACCTCGCAAGCCGCCACCCTGCTGACCGTGCTAATGCGTTTGAATTTTTTTTGTCATTTCACATACCGAAAAACATACCTAAATAATTTTGACTCCCTTAAACCCCACTTTCGTATAGTACAACTGGGGTTTACAGGGGTATATATTATTTTTTTAAATTTTGTATTAAAAAACATAGATTGTTGGTACTCGTTAGAACCTCCTCCACGAGACGGTTCTAGCGAGTACCCACAATCTATGTTTGGAGCAGAAATATGAAAAATATCAGAATTTAAGTGTGAAGACTTTCAGTTTTTGTGATGAAATTTTCAATATATTTGAATAGGCGTGTTTTCGTTACGATGTCTTCTTTCTGTGCCGTGGGAAAATAATAATAATGATTAATAATGATAATAATTGTAATAATAATAATTATTATAATGAAATTAGTATGATTATGATTATTAATATTATTATTATTATTATTTTATCATAAGAAGCTTAGCAGTTAGGCCAAAATCATTCTCCTGAAATATACTATTCTTCTTTCGGATGGTTCATATTAAGAAAAATGCTTGCCTTAAAATTTATCACCGTTTTATAGAACCATTGTTGATTTATTTCAGTCAACAACTGTAAGCGACATGCTATGAAAGACAAATGAAAACGGACTTTTAAATGTAGATTTCAGCTTACTCAATTAAAAGTAAATTGCCTGTGTGTCTGTGTGATTTACTTACTTATGACAATACAAGTCAATATGTTTGGTTAAAGTAGTTTTGCTTTGATAATTCACCGAGAGAAAGGTAAAGTTGATGATTCAACGATGCGCATGCTGATCTCAGTCTTCGCTGGGTCCACATGCAGTCTTGCCGGCAATCTTGTGTCCTGGCTCATTTCCTTTTGATAGATATCTTAATCTTGATAAAATACATAATAAGGATGTCTTTAAACCTTGACACTATATGTAACAGGATATCGATAACTTACGTACTTAGAGCAAAACTCATGATTAATTTAACCAAGTTTAGTCTGGACCCTAAAAAGGGTAAGTGGCAAACAGTGTAGACCCAGATCAGATCAGATCATTCAGCAGAATCCTAGCATCCATGCATGTATTTATATATGCACCCATGCATGCATCATGGTGGTGAGTTTAACGACGCGTCTACCCGTGAGGGCCGTTTGCGTCAAATTGGTACATGTATATTAATTTGGTTTGGTATTGAAACGGCTATAATTTTAACTGTATGTATGTATGTATGTATGTATGTATGTATACTCGGATAAATGAATGGGTGGGTGTCCGCATGCGTATGACGAAGCAACAGACGTGTGTGAAATGGTCGGCAAAATGACAATAAAACATAAGCAAATACGAGCGTATCAACATCTGCAGTGCATGTTTCATAATTGATAGTATAAACAAAACCCAGAAGTACAAAAAATAGACTTAATGCTAAAAACACACACATTTTACTTAAAATAATGCCAGTGTTGCACTTATCGAAATACACACGTAAGATTGTTTTGATATACTAGGTGCAATTGCTATAGTAGCAGGATGGCAAAATTAAAAATAGAATTTAAAAAAAAATCAAGTATTAAAAATGCGAAAACGTTAATTTCGGCTTATGATTCGGCGTAATTTGTCCAGAAGCTTCCCTCGCCTTTTATCTATTCGCTGGCATTTGTTAAATAATGACTTGCATAGCCCTAAATAAGATAGATCAGCAGATGGATAGATTTTTTACACAGTATAATCTCAATGCCTCGAACACGGATGGCTCGTTTATCTTGGATTTGAATTCGTTTTTGAGTCCCTATGAAATTCCTTCGATAGCTCAAGAAAACAAATATTCGGGATAATTTAGTGAAACTTCTTATTTCATCATAGTAATGTATGTTGTGTGTACTCATTAAATTTGCCTCATCGAGGCACTCGCACAAACAAGAAAACTGCAACAGACGAACCGTCTTGGAACAGTCAGTAGATAACCAGTTTACTCACACAAAATCTCCCCCCTTATCTCCGTGTTTAAAATCACATTTGAAATTAATACGACTGCTTCTTGACTGCGACAGATGCATGAATATACAATCGAACCTCAATGGCTCGAACATCTTTGGGACCATAGAAATTCGTTCGAGACATGGGTAGTTCGAGCCACTGAAGGTTAATCATGGCGCCAGGTCAGAAAGCATATAGCGATTATTTAGGGGAATATTTTCTATTTTCTACACAATAATTGTATGTTGACTGTACTTATTAGAATCGCCTCGATGAGGCGATTCTAATGAGTACACACAACATACAATTCCATGGTAAAATAAGGAAACAATCCCTAAATATTTGTTTCCTTGAACTATTGGAAGGATTTTGTAGGGACTGAAAAACGAGTTCGAATCATCCAGGGTAAACGAGCCATCCGGATTCGAGCCATTGAGGTTATAATGTATTTTGGATCAGCTTTCGAAGAACCGGTTTTTTCACAGATGTGTGCAATGCGTAGTCAGTGTTTACATGGTCCACAGCCGTAAGCTATTAGGAATGACACAGACCCTGGCAGGATTGTATGGTTTCTCATTTTCGGTCTGATCATCGTATTGTGCCTTTATTTCGCCGTCAGTAACTTGCTTCAAGTAATTAATTAATTTATTAATCATGTAATTTAGTAAAAAAATTATTTTTCTGATTAAGAAATCAATTATCGTTTTAATTAATTAATTATTGCTTAATTGATTAAGTTAATTAATAAATAATAATGATATTACTGATATAAAAAATTTTAATCATGTTAATAATATTTGTTGTTTTAAATAATCAATAAGTTAGTAAATTAATTAAAAGAAGAATAAAACTTGCCTAATGATGATGTTTTTTATCATTATTATTGTAATAATTATTTTAATAATTATAATTTTTATTATTATTATTATTATTATTATTATTATTATTATTATTATTACTTGATACGAGTAACAGTATCGTACTAGAACAATTTCTATCAACAATTTTTATATCTTCATGAAACGTACCTTACACATAACGCAAACAGAGATGTCAACAACAGCCATTTCAAACCCATTTTGTAAAGCAACTGAAACATATATCCAGCACCATTACAATTCCGGTTTATAAGCTGTGATAAGGATGTGATTTGAAAAGCCAAAGTAATGTAAGGCAATATGAGGGTCATTCAATAGATTTTGGCGCAGGCTACATTAGTTTTCGCTGTTTTCATTTGCATGACGTTCGTGGTAAAAGACTATTTGAGAAGCGACTATTCAAAAACCAGATTGGGCCGCGTCAAGCTAAAACTTGCCTTTCAACATAGGCAAAATGCGCATGTGCAAATCACTTTGCGCATGCACAACATATCATCCGGATCACATATAATGTAGTATCAATGATTCTGTCAGCGGACAGTAAAGGTCCTGGTCAGACTGCGCGGATGCTCAGGCTGATCTGGGGCTTTGCTAACCACTTATTCTCGAAGACAGATTTAGCATGGCCCGGCCCAATTATTTCAACGCGCTAGCAGTCTTCTACATGTACCCTTTTCAACTGATTCACTTCCTGCTGTTGTATTCGCCCAAAACCATATATATGTAACTTTCGTTTGAGCTGATTTTTTTCAGCCTAGTAAACATTTTTATGATCATGTCGAGCAAGTCTAACCTACGTTTTTCCTGGACGGCTTAGTCCTCCAAGCGACTGACCAGTACTTTTGCACATTCATTCGCCATTAATTGACAATTGAAACTTCTGGAATCAGTGAAAGTGGGAGAAAGTGGGATGGATGGATGGATGGATGTTTTGTTTATAGACGCTCAACCCTAAAAGGGCATATAGCGTCTAATAATTTTTATATTATATGATGATTTTATTTAATGAGAAATTAAAAATATCTAGGATTGATGTGTTCATTTTAAAAAGATAAAGGATCAATTATATTAATTTATTAAAAATACTGATTATATTTTATTAAAAAGTCCGATCTCTTTAAGAAAGTCGAGTATTTTCTTAGATGGTATATCATTAAAAAGTTCTTTTATAGTTTTTACATTAAAATACTTTGTGCGAATATTATCAAATTCTGCACAAGTGATAAGAAAATGTTTGACTGTAAAAAGTTCGTTACAAGGAATGCAGAATGGAGCTTGTTCATTTTTTAAAATATATGAATGAGTAATTCTAGTGTGTCCAAGTCTACATCTGGTGATTTTTGTTTGTTCTTTTCTGCTGAGATTAGAGAATGTGCATTTGCTGTTAAAATTTGATTTTATTTCATTTAGTTTATTTTGAGTTTGTGTTTCCCAAACAGACTGACATTTGTTGTTGATGTATTGACGGATGTTTGATTTAAAGTCGGAGTGAGGAATTTTAAAATTGGTTATCACTAAGGATAGTGCAGATTTGGCTTCTAAATCGGCTAATTCATTTCCACGAATATTAACGTGGCTGGGAAGCCAACAAAATACAATTTCTTTTGAAACTGAAAGGTAATAATATTTTTTAAGAATTTGCTGAATTAATGGGTTTCTATGGTGTAAATCTTTAAGAGATTTTAATACAGAAAGAGAATCTGAATAAATGATGAACTGTTTTTCAGACTGATCTCGGATATGATAAAGTGCAATATCAATTGCCTTGGCTTCGGCGGTAAAAATGGAGCTATTATCAGGTAATCTGATACTGTCAGTAAAATTTGGACTAATAACAGAACAAGCAACTTTCTCATCTTGTTTCGAACCATCTGTATAAATTGACAGGTAATGTTTATAATTTGATTTGATTTCTAAAAATTCATTCTTAAAAATATGCGACTCGACTTCTGTTTTTTTATTTTTATGAAGGTCTAAAATAATCTTTGGAGGGTTTAACGTCCATGGCTCTTTTGATGGAAAAGAAAAATGCTGAACATTTTTAATATTGATATTGGCCTCTTCAAGTAACGGTTGTATTCTCAGGCCAAGGGGTTTAATAGCCGTTGGTTTGTTGTTGTAAAATCTTTCATATTTCGGGTTAAAAACACAATCATAAGCTGAATTTTGTGGATTGGCGGCTAGTTTAGTAACATATTGAAGAGACAATTTTTCTCTTCTTATATATAGTGATGGTTCATTTGATTCAGCGTATAAACTTTCGATGGGGGAAGTACGAAAAGCCCCTAGAGCCAGACGTAAACCTTGGTGATGAATAGTATCCAAAGATTTCAAATAAGATTTTCTTGCGGATCCATAAACTATGGATCCATAATCCAGTTTAGATCTAATTAAAGATCTATAGAGATTTAAAAGAACAGTACGATCTCCTCCCCAGTCGGAACTGGAGAGAACTTTAAGAATATCAAGAGCTTTTAAACATTTAGCTTTTAAAGCTTTGATGTGTGGTATAAAAGATAATTTGTTATCGAACAAAAGACCCAGAAATTTTGCTTCACTGACGACTGGAATGGGACTACCGTATATGGTGAGATGAGGATCTAAATGTAGCTGACGTATCTGACAAAAATGAACGCATTGAGGTTTTGTTTTTGAAAATTTGAAACCATTTTCTGTTGCCCAATCTTCTATATTATTTAAACATCGTTGTAGTTTGAATTCAATGGTTTCCATATTTTTCGATCTAATAAATAGTCCAAAATCGTCAACAAAAAGTGAACAATCAAGGTCTTTCACACATTTAACAATATCGTTAATTTTAATGCCAAACAAGGTAGGTGATAAAATGCTTCCGTGTGGTACACCTTGTTCTTGTTTAAATATGTCCGATAACGTATTACCTATTCGAACATTAAATATTCGATCTGATAAAAAGTTTTGAATAAAAAGTGGTAATCGGCCTTTAAGGCCTAATTTATGTAAATCTTCCATGATGCCATGTTTCCAAGTAGTATCGTAAGCTTTTTCTAAGTCAAAAAATACAGCTACGACATGTTCTTTTTTAACAAAGGCATCACGAATAAAAGATTCCAAACGAATCAAATGATCGTTTGTACAATTATTTTTTCTGAATCCAGCTTGATATTTTGTTATAAGCTGGTTTGATTCTAAGAACCAAACCAGTCTATCATTAATCATTCTCTCCATTGTTTTACACAAACAACTTGTCAAAGCAATAGGTCTATAGTTAGTAGCTTCAGTATGATCTTTATTTGGTTTTGGTATAGGTATAATCGTTGCTTTACTCCAGTCTTTTGAAAATTTTCCAGTGATCCAAATATCATTTAAAATATTTAATAATGTTTCTAAAGCGTTATCGGGTAAATGTTTAAGAATTTGATAATGAATGTCATCAGGACCAGCAGCTGTATCGTGAGATTTATGAAGAGCATCTAATAATTCTGAAGCTGTGAATGGTACATTATATTTTTCATGATTTAGTGACGTAAAATTTAGATGCTCTTTCTCTCGTTCCTGTTTTATGTTTTGAAAGTTTTCGGAATAATTTGCACTAGAAGAGTTTTTCTGAAAATTCTCTCCTAGTGCATTGGAAATATCTTTAGTCGTTGAGCATATATTTCCATTTGATTTAATATGGACAGGCTTGTTATTTTTATTTTTGCCAGTAACTTTTCGAATCATGTTCCATATTTTCTTTGCTGGAGTTCTAGAATTAAGTTTGGAGACGTATTGCTGCCAAGATGTTCTTTTAGCCGTTTTTATTGTCTTGCGAGCTTTAGCTCGCATTTGTTTGGCATGGATTAGATTTTCTTTTGTTGGCTGCCTATTGAACTTTCGTAAGGCAGATTTTCTTTTATTTATTGAATTTTTAACATCGTTATTAAACCAAGGTCTATTTCTTTTTGAACGTGTCGAGGACTTTGGAATACATTTTTCGGCTATGTGAATTAATGTATCAGTAAAAGCTTGTATATCATCTGCTGTTTTAAACATTTCAGGTTTTAATTTTTCATTACATATCTCTATAAAATTCTCCCAGTTTGCTTTATTCAAATTCCACCGGGAATGATGGTCTTCATTTGTCGATTCAGTTTCTTCAATTTTAATTGGGAAGTGATCGCTCCCATGAAGGTCATCTAGAACTGACCAGTCAAAATCTAAGTAAATATTTGGAGAGCATATAGACAAATCTAAAGCAAAATAATTTCTTGTAGGAGAATGAATATAAGTTGGTTGTTTATCGTTAAATAAACATAAATCATTTTCTGCAATAAAATTTTCTATTATTTCTCCTTTGTCATTTGTATCCAGACAACCCCATAGTTTGCTGTGACTATTAAAATCACCTAATAATAAATAAGGACGAGGTAACTGGTTTATAAGATTTTCTAAATCGTGTTTAGAAAATTTACAGTGTGGAGGAAGATATAGAGAACAAATTGTTATGGATTTTGACAGAGTAACATTTACTGCAACAGCTTGTAAATTACTAATTATATCTATCTGTCTATGAGGAACATTTGATTTTACAAGGATAGATGAACCTCCTGATGCTTTCTGATTTTCAGTTGCGATATGATTATATAAACTATAATTTTTAAAATTAATATTATCTGTAGTTTTTAAAAAGGTTTCCTGGAGACAAAAGACAGTCGGAAAAAGTAGTTGTTAAAATTTCGTTATAATTTGCTTTTAGTCCTCGACAGTTCCACTGAATAATTGATTTTTTATCCATGATGAATGGAGAGATGATTTCAAAATACGGAACTTAATCCTTTTATTTTTTCCGGTTCTGCGACAGCATGGAGGAGTCAATCTCTAACTCCATGCTCTCGAGGGAATCGAACCGATTGATCAACTTGATCGGATCGGCCGATCCCCCTTTACTGTATGGATTTGGTTCTTTATCCTTTTCTTTTCCATTTTTTCCTTTTTGATCAGCTGTCCTGTTCCTGGATCTGGATCTTTGGGACCCACTTTCTTTACTTGGCTGTGTTTGTGAACTGTTTTGGGATTTTGTTGGTGGTCTAGACTGATGAGTAGATGCGGATTTAGGATTAGGTTTTAGAGTAGGAGTAATAACTTTTGAATTTGCTTTGATGACAGAATCTTTTTCGTTAAACTGGGTAGAAGTTTCTTTGGTTTCAGGTTTAGTGTTTAGGGATTGAACAACTTTTGCAAAGGTGATTTCAGGTTGATTTTCTTGAATTTTGTTAGCTTCCAAATAAGTAATTTTTTGTGTAACTTTAATTTTCATGATTTCTTTTTCTTTTTTCCAAATTTCACACTGATTTGATTTTGATTGATGATTTTTGTGACAGTTCACGCACTTTGGTTGATTTTTGCAAGCATGTGTAGGGTGGTCAAAATCACCCATACCACATTTTTCACAGACTGATCCAGGGGCTTCAGGACAGCCGTTCTCATGATGACCAAACCTCTGACAGTTGAAACACCGCAGAGGATTTGGGATGTAGACTTCAACCGGTATAATTCGATAAAAATTTTTTTAGTGATTTCGGCAAAGTTGTAGTGTTGAATGTTAGTAAAAGTGTATTTGTTTCTATAAGATTTCCATCTTTTTTAATTTTAAAACGTTTGCAAGCTGTTACTCCTTGTTGTTTGAGATATTCCGTGATGTTTTCTTCGGTTTCATTTTTGAGCATTCTGTCACGGATAATACCTTTGCAACTACTGAGTGTTTTATGTTCCGTGACAGTGACATTTAAATTAAAGAATTTTGTGATTTTTAGGAGGTTTTCTGATTGGGATTTTCTATTTGTTTCGACTAAAAGGGTTCCATTTTTTATTTTTTTTACATTTTTTGGTGTACCTATTATAGATTCAATTTGTTTTTCTATTATAAAAGGTGATAATGATGTAACTTGTTTTTCCTCTTTACTTGAAATCACTAAAAATTTTGGAAAGTTCTCATTTGCTTTAAACGTAAAGGTAGTCGGTTGCGTGTCGTCCTCCGAAGAATCGAACGCCAGAAATCGTTTTCGAGAGGCCATGGTGATAATTTTTTTTTTTGTTCGATAGCTATGCGCCCCACCCTCCATGGAGCCCTACAAGGGGACGTTTAACAGACATGGATCTCCTATTTCTAACGTCAAAGCTACATTGCTATTATACTCGGTGTCAAGATCAGAGTCTTCAGCTCGGCCTCATGCTTAGATGATTTCCCACTTATTCATCTAAATTTCCATAGAAAAATTTATGAACAGTTGAGTTCATACCCCTATCCACAGCCTCCACTCACAGAGGTTTCCGCCAAAGCCCCAATACAAGCCCAACAATTAACCCTTCAGCCGCCGTCCATTGAAACTCACTTAAAGTTAGAGGAACATGAGAAAAATAAGCCCGGTTGGTACCATAAAGATACGTATGAAAGAGAGAAAGAAGCTAAGAACAAGTTGTGCGCTTCTAGAGCTTGGCACGACTGAGCCGATTGATCCAGGCCGGATCTAACCCAGACCGCTCTTCTATCTGAAATAAGGGCCAAAATGATGTGTTGAAAAGCTGTAGATCCCTGGGCTTTCCTCAGTCATCAGGTTCCCCTCTCCCAGCATACGAGACGCCACCCACGGCAAACAGGTGGTTCCTGTTTTAATAGGGGATTACACCCTATCCACTACAGAAGGAAAGTGATCTGTAGATTTTATTCCCTACAGACAAGGGAGGCCGAAAACGTCTGGGAAATTGAAAGGTTATTTTTAACATAAATTAGGAGATCCATATTTAAAATAAACAGTTTATTAAAGAAAGAAGGATTCATTTTGGATTCATTTTTTAAGAGAGTCAAACAAATATGCTGTGTTAGATGATATGTAGCTTTCAAATGATATGTAGCTTTCATAACTTGAAAAACGTTTAGTTTTTTATCTAACAGTATTAAATGCATCTTACTTTTTAATGTGGAGAATGCTAGAGTTCGGACAAATGACACAAACACAAGACAAACACATATGTTAAATACAGATGAGGTTATAATCTTCGTCCCATCTGCGACCCACGGGCACATAATGATACACAAACAAATGAAGCATATTAGTAACATGAGATAGGAAAGGTTTAAAAGGATAGATCTCGCGAAATTTGTTTTTCCAATTTAAGATGCATTTCAGTAAATTTAATTTTATAGTCTGGAATTATACCGGTTGAACGGACGGTTGCTCTGTTATGTTAGGGGTTTTACCCAACTGCCACAGAAGCGGAAGGCAGCCACCTATTTCGAGGGCCCGGGTGGTCACGGGCTGCCTCTTTTAGACGGCTCGTACGTCACGCAGAGGGTACGTCTGGCCTATTCTAAGCCCGGAACCAGCACGGGACGGGAGAAAGTGGGATAATGAGAATTCGCCACGAAAAGTTATGTGGCCGAGCTGGGATTCGACCTTGCAACTTCTGGATGTGTGATAGGACATACAACGTCCGGACTATACCATAGAATTTGGAGCAATTTGGTTGTAGAGTCTTGAAGTATTTGGTGTATTCGGTGGCAGACATTCATTTTGTTTGAGATCATTCGCTTCCATACCGGATTTGCCCTCAAAGGAAAGTATGCTTCGCCAAGTGCGAGAATTCAAGAAGACATTATAGGAGTAGCATATAAAGGATTGACGCGTCAAATGCTGGAGTAAGCCAGTTATGTTTGGGACCTCAAGGTGTAGACAGGAAGAAGGGGAACGCCTGAAAAAGCGTCCATCAATATTTGTAACAGTAAATTACAATTATTGTTAAAGAAGCAGCTTATTTCGCCCTCAGATGAAATTATGCTTTCACAACTACGAGAATTTTATAAAATTTATTTACTGACAGATTTCAACAAAATGATAAAGACTTAACCAATAAAAAGGTGATTAATACTCAAAAATACGATTTTAATGAGGCATTTAGACGGTTCAAATTATTTTGCACATGATTTGGTCTGACTAAACGAAAAAAAAACAACAAAAAATGACACACACATTTTGGTGGGTTATTATATTCACTGGTACAAAACAGCCAGAATTGTCAGTAAAATGTCATACTTAAATGTGCTGTAGACATTGACTTGCATATTTAATGCATATATTACTAGCAAGATAATCTCCGCACACGCATGGCATTACATAAAAGGTAAGAGAAAAGTCCAGGGAATGCCACAATCACAAACCGCAGCACTTCCCAGACATCAAGAGGAAGAGGACACCGACAAATCCAAACAAGCACAAATCGATCAAACATACGAAAAGTACTAAGATTAGCTCTCTCTTCCCAAAGCGAGGTAATCGCAATGCTAAAAGGACTGAAAAACACAAGAACAAAATGGCACAAGGTAAGACATACAACAAATCGCCTCGCAGAATAAAACAGAAGAGTAAGACTAACACCGGGACCACCGCCTTAGAACGGTCAGTAGAGGTTTACCGGGTGGGGGGAGGGGGGGGGGTTAAAGCACTTTTACAGCTAGCCAACCACCCTGGGTCCCGATGCTACTCTTAATACAGAAATACATAAAAATTCGGTTCACCTAAAGGCTCCCAACTCAGTCCATGCATCAAAGCGAAAACATAAAAAATCAAATTAATCACTATAATAAACAAAGACGAGTACTCATGGATAATTCTACTGTATGCCAGAGTAAATGAAAACCAATAGTTGAACCGCGGCGGGCCAAGCCAAAGACATATCGTCAAGCCTCAACCCACCGGTTAAAGTTTTACGAAGAGGCAGTCATTGAGTCTGAGGCCCGAACCGCCGTCGTGCAAGTAAAGATTGAAGCATAGCCATCAACTATGATTGGGTTGACAACTAGGCATGCAGTCTGCCGCATAATATCCAGGCTATAGCCAATTCTTTTATCACGGTTAATAAGTTTTCTGAATTGCTCCGAAAAGTTAGATTTACCCACAATTTTTTTTAAATCTGTACATTAAGTCACCGTAAAATTCTGGTTCCGATATCTTGTTGCAGAAGTGTTTTCAGACTGACGCTATATTTTTCAAACAAGGCACTATGTCTGCGATAAAATTTCGGAAACGCCTTACGAAGTTTAAAATAACGATAGCCCTGCCTAAGAAGTTTGGCACTAAGGGCTTTATTACAGTAGTTAAAGTCATTAAGATTTGAAGAGGCTCTGGCGAATCTAATAGGTTGAGATATGTATACCCCATATGAGGTACGCCGGGGGACATCGCCATAACCACGTAGGAGAGTAGGTATAGATACATCAGATATCATCACTGTTCTCGTTGTGTACACCAACCGCAGATGGATCTAAATATGTAGTATCAGCCTCAGAAACTCCTCTTCTGCCAATTGATACTGCCAATTAAATCACGTACTCTGCAGTCATGGACTTTGGCGCACTTAAACATTATTTTGCAGTGTGTTTATTTCTCCAGAAGCACACCATATCTTTTCATTCATAATATAACACCATTAAGTTGACTGACTGCGCTCAAAACGACATAAAATATGTCGATGGGCCGTAATTATCCAATACAAACAAAACGAAAATCATTGCAGGTACTTTGACAGAAACGTTTTGAAATGTTTGTTCAAAAGCCATCAACCGTTCATAGTGTTTGCCAAGACAACCGAAAGTCCAAAATGCTGAATTGTGCTTTGTTGTTGTTCAGTCTCACTCAGCTCAGTGAGCCATTGTGGGCCTCTAGTGATTTATATTTTCACAGAATTTGAGAAGTATTATTAATGGGATTAAAATGAAAGCATTCCGTTGTTGAATCAGCTAATACTAGCCCAGGACTTCATTATCTATTAATCTGCTAAAGTCAAATTTTGAAAAACATCCAGGATAATAGTAACTGTCAAGAAACAAAGTCCGTGGCACCTATTATTTTTGTACATGTCAGAGGTAAATTTGAAGGAGTGAACCAAAACTAGGAAAATATCTGAAATCATTTAGGTTAATTAGTTCAAAGAATCTTGACACATATGCCATCATATGCGGCATAAGAGTACATGCAACTGCTGAAGCTAAAAGACCCACTAGCTTTTGGAAAAAGCCATTACTTGTGTTAAGAAATAAGTAAACCCATCACCTGAAATAAGAGAGTAGTTTTTATTTTCGCTGTCGAGACTTGATATTAGATCGAATGGATTATATAAATAATTATATATTTTATAAGGCAGCAACTGTATAGCATTAACCCGGTACACACTGACACTTTTTGTAACGAACACGCATAAAATAAACATATTTTTATAGGCCGCCATTTTGGTTGCACCAAAAGACAGCTTGAGAATAGTTTGCGGATAATCGCTACCGTTTGCTTTGTCTGCCAGTATCCGCGAATGCTTTGACTTATGTTTGATATATTAATAGCAATATTACTTTATAGCTGACCTTTCCTTGCACGCGATGTGCAAGGGTCAGGTTATGCTTCTGAGTGTCAGGTTATGTTTCGAGACAAAACCTGATAGTTACTTCCATTTCTGTTGGAGAACAATGTGTCGCCAGCGTCGGAATAGCACGTCTAATGCATTTTCTACACGTAATAGCAAATAAATCGCAGCACAAGAAAACATACGTTCGGACATGTATGTGCAGCGAAGCTTCAGATCAACCTACGCAACCACGCAGTCTGATCTGAGTCTTCGTTGTCCGCTTGAAGAAACTTTGCACACTTGACTATTCGAAATGTGGCCCGCGAAGATTATGAAATATCATATTATATTATCACATAGATACGCTGAAGAAGTTGAGTGCTACAATTATATTTCAAAATCGCATCATGTTAAAAGCGCATGCTATACTATGAACAGGCAGTCATATGAAATATTAACAGTAGTAGTATAGGGCGGCGCCTATACTACTAACAGTTCTTAGAATAAAAACACCACCCATATATAGGATTTTTCGATGCCAACAGAAAGGTTACGATAGGTAATGATAGGTGATTAAAGTTTTAAAGTATGTCTGATAATGGTATTAAGGACACACTTTCAGAGACATATCTTTCAAAATGTTTGCCCCTTCTAAACATGGGTCTACTCTAAAAGGAAAGACTTTGCTTGCTTGGGAGAACATTCTTTGAGTTTTGAGTAGATTCGTTTCAGAAAGAATTTGATGTATAAAAAATAGCAATCAGAATGTCTCAAAAGATCTCCTTTGTACAAAATGGCAGTATATGTTCCATGTGAATCCAGTGCCAAAAAAAGCAACAATTGTTCTGCAATGAACACTGCCTTAACAATGATAATGAACATTTCGAACGAATATGTCTATAGTCACTATTAACCAAATATTCTAACACGTTAAAATCACCATTCTTTGGCTAGTTTATCACCATTCCTAGATTCCAAATTACAGAAAGTGTACCACTAAACTGTAGGTAGTCTTATATAATCAACAGATAATTTTACAAAACTTGAAATTTCCAGGTAATTCCTTCTTTTTCTTGATAATACATAGGTTCTATGATTCTAGCTAAGTTCCTCCATTTTCCTTCTTTTTCTAGCTTCTGCATTAAAGGCTCAAGCCTGTCCCTGTACTCTGCTACAGTTGTAAGATACTCCAGTCTGGTAACAATCAAAATTATACCACCTGAAAATATAACAAAAAAAAGTAAGAGAAAAGTCCAGGGAGTGCCACAATCAAAAGCTGCAGCCAATCCCAGGCACGAAGAGAAAGAGGAAACAGACAAAACCAAACAAGCGCAAATCGAACAAACGTACGAAAAGCACTAAATTTAGCTCTCTCTTCCAACAGCTTCAATACTTCTATCATTTACGGATATAGGATAATTGTGAATACGAATTCAATCCGTTGTTATATCTTCATCTTAATTTAAAGTTACATAAAAAACTATCAGTACAATACGAAATAAAATCATTACAAATATTACAATTTAAGTTCACGCTTGATATATATATGTTTTTCTTTTGCAAACAATGAAAGATTAACATGTGTGAGGATGATTTGTTTGAAGGATCCACTGACGACAGGTATTTCCGCCAGGGATCGTTTGAAAATTATTCAGCCACCTAACAGCGGGTATTTTTGGCCTAAATAGTGTTGCAAAAGGTCTTTTAATGCTGTACATACTAATTCACTTTAATTCTTGACATCTTTTGGGAATTTAGAAAACAATCAGAGAATCACACAGGTCTTTGAATGAGACGAGACGAAATCGATATGAATATTACAATTAATGTAAGGTTTTTCACTGAGCTTCAGTAATTAATGAAGTCATAGGCTAATGTAAAACTGCTCTTGTTAAGCCCTCTGACTTCTTACCCGTGTTGTATGCTTGTTTTTATCTAAGTAAGCACAGAAACGATTATGAAGGTACTGAGACCCCATGCAAGCCCAGAATACAAGAAACAATCAAAATGATCTGTAATGAGAATATAAACGTTATTTCCAGTTGTATGGATAACAGTAAGTTTAAGAATGATAAAAAACAATCCATCACAAAAACATGCCTATACAATTTTGACGCCTTTAAACCCCACTTTTATATAGTAAAACTTGGGTTTACAGGGGTATATTTTTTCTTATTTTTGCTTGAAAACATAGTTTGTGGGTACTCGTTAGAACCGCCTCAGCGAGGCGGTTCTAACAAGTACCCACAATCTATGATTTGAGCAGAGATGTGAAAAATATCACAGTTTTTTTATCTGAAAATTTTCAGTTTTGGGAGGTGAATTTTTCTATATATTTGAATAGGTGTGTTTTCGAAAATGTACAATACGCCACACATTGTGTTTTCTGTAAATTGATATCTAGTTTTATTTCTGAATTTTTTTCTGAATTTCAATATATTTAAAACACAAATCCAAACAGAGAAATTCACGGATGATTATAAATATAGAAGACAATAGCTGTATAACATTTGGAAAACAACAACATCAACAACAAAGTCTCGTGTAATAAGCTTAAGTATTCTATATAGGGAAAACTGAAATCAATACAATATATTTGATATTTATAACGTTCTAATTACCACTGTGACAATATCTCCGCATTACACTCTCTATACGTTTCCACTTTCTTTGTACGGACACTTCGCTAGTGATTTAAAATTTCAACAGGCTTGTGTACCTCATATTGTCATGTAAATTGACTGAGAGAAATAAAATGCTTTAAATGAGTGAAAGTTAGTGCTTCCGTGTCTTATATAATACTAGCTGTCACTTATTTAATGCTCGAAGTATCTAAACAATAATTACAACTGTATTGCGGGTTAACTTTTAGTTCTTCATTTAGTCAGTGGAAACTATGGACGAAGTCTTGCGGAGGTATTTTCATGAAGACTACCATGAGAGATCTTTGACCCAAGCTGTTGGGTAGTTAGTTATCAGCCTGAAACAAACATACACAGCAACAAATACATATATGTGCTTCGTGCTCAATTCAGCTGAGCATGAAATTTGTCCTGCTAATAAATCTCAAATTACTAACAACAGCAAGTTCTTTCTATAACATTTTATTGTGCTAAAACATTGATGAGCATGAAAATTTCTCTGTTAATAAATATGAAACTGCCAACCAGAAAAAAATCATAATCAGCTGAGCACAAAAAGGTTTTATAATCTATTGGCCCGGTCTTTATATCACTGGAATTTAGTATATTTTTTGTATTTTATAATTTAGTAGTCTATAATGATTATATTAGCGTGCCCAAAACACATTTGACAGCCTATATGACATAACCGCGCGTTCTATAAATTACTGTCACAATACATACAACAAAAAAGTAAACATACATCATGAACTGATTATGACGTTTACAAGTACATGTTTACAGTTAAATTCATTAATCGCGAAAGCATTCTTATATGCGACATGTAGCATCTTTAAATCAATGTCCATTCCCAATTAGGCTTCGTAACAAATTGGTTACTGTTACTAGTCTAGAATCATGGAAATGATTTGCCAAGTGGTTACACTGTGTATTCACAAACTGAAACACATTTTGCATACTTGCATTTTATGCTGAATTTATAACACTACATATAGTCGAAAGAACATTAGAATAAAAATCTAAAAGGTTGCCTTTGGAAACAAATACCACACACACACACACACACACACACACACACACACACACACACACAACGAAAATCGGAGACCCGGTTTTATAAAGTATCTTTATATACAGCGCTGTAGTTTACGACGATGCATACGCGCTCTAGATAGCATAGGCTTCACTCTTTACCCGCTAGTGGCGGCTTTTGTCGTCTCCTGGTAACATTTGCAAACAGTTTGAACCCAGATCAGGCCCGACAAAACGTCGGACCTGATCTGTATCCAAACTGTTTGACACTCTGATGGCATTTCTGAAAGATTTGGTTTTGAAAAAGTACACTTAAAAAATCCACAGACGACAAAAAAGCATGCAAAATTACCCAGCATGCAAAGAGCTAAGAAGTATGCGGGTTTTTTTTGTTTTTTTTTTTTTTGTTTAAAAAAAGGTAGCAGAAATGTCCAGAGAGTGTCACAATCACAAGCCACAACCCTTCCCAGACACCAAGTAACAAGCATGAGCTCAGTGTCCCAGACAACCAATACTATCTGGCCTTTGATGAAATACGGGGAGACTTTTACGGCCTCCACCCGTCAATTAACACTAGCTGCAGTGAACTAAAATAAAAATCTAAAATATTGCTTTTTAAAACTAAGATCACAAACGCACAAAAACGAAAATCGGAGACTCGGTTTATTAAGTCTCTTTATATACAATACTGTAGTTTTCGAGGCTGCATATGCCACAGCGTCAGCTTAAACGGTATTTGGTTTTCCAAGTAACCAGAATAATCCCGATGATCCAAAAGGAAATTTGAAAAACGCCTAATGATATTATGGACGGGTTAACGAAAAAGTTAACCAAAAAGTTAATCTTGGGCGACGCCCGCCCTCCCGTCCGGACATCGCTATTTTAAAGGACGGTTTTTTTGTTTTTGTTTTTTTTTAAAAAAAAACGTCCAATTAAACTTTAATCTGCACTATGATGATATACAGTACGGGGATACATTTTACGGCCGCCACATGGCAAAGAAGCGCAAATTTAGGTGCCTGACAAAAGTGACTATGAAAGGCAACAAACATGGAACACAGTCATTCCTAGGCATTGGTCAAGGGCTGAATGACATAAAATGACATCGCAAAATTGCAACTTCATAAAAAGCAGAGAGAGCACACGATAAGTAATAACAACAAAAGTACTGCTTTGGAACGGTCAAAAACTGATTCATTGTACAATAAGATTTTTTCTAGTATAGATACAAATTACTGAAAGAAGAATATCCATGTGATCAAAATACTAAGGCCATGGCCATTTCTCGGTTCGTTAATCAGAAACTGAGAACTGGAAAAAAGAGCTACACTAAATTACAGTACTGGGAGACATTTTCTGGCCACCACACACTTAATACATGCTGTAGTGATGATATATGAATGCCGAAAGGCGGAAAGTAGACTCGGTGTCATTGTGTTTAGTTATGTACAAGGTCAATGTCACATACAAAAGGCCGAAAAGTAGGAATAGTTAGTCAAGGTTAAAGATTAATAATATGCGCCCCTCCACCCCGAGAAAATGCAATTAACACTGCTTCGCCTCGCGAAAGTGTGCCAGTAAAGGAAGCTCGTCACGGTATCGAAAGGAAGCTACGTGAAAAAAAACGTTAATTGTCTTACCCGGTTTGACGATTCTGATCAGTTCATATAAAGCTGCACACGGTACGTGACCTTCAATGAAGCACCCTGAAGCTGTCACACAATCGTATGTACCTAAGACAAAATATAAACAGGCTAATCAACAAATGAGCCGTACCTTTAGACCTGCGCGCCCAGCGAAGATTCAGATCAGACTGCGCATTCGCGCAGTCTGATCAGAATCTTCTCTGGACGCATTTTGGATAGCCAAGGATGCAAAATTTCTTCATGTGGACAACGAAGACTCTAATCAGACTGCGCGGATGCGCAGGCTGGTTTGAGTCTTCGTTAGGCGCAAATGTAAGAAGGCATGTTTTCTCACATTGCGGCTGTCCACAAATGTGATCTCAGTACAGTGACATTGGTCTCTTAGGCATGCTCTGCGATGGTCTGGAGAGGTTAAGGTGCAACAGTCACTGTTAAATTCACGGCTGTCTTGTCAAAGGACTATTCCAGGCAGTATTCGATAAACCGATACTATTGGTCTCCGGGAAAAATCGTGCATCAGTTGAAATTCGTCACAAAATATTGTTTTACGTTTTCCAATTTATAAATATATATAGATATATATATACACCTTTTCAGAAGGGAGACAAACCCATTCTAATAGAGATGTCTCCCCTAAAAGCATATCCGTTGGTTGCCCTTAAATGTGGTTCATATCGAGGAATCTTTACAAAATTAAATTATTAAATTATCTTCGACAACTTGTTGATTTATTCATCAGCAATCAAACAGTTGTAACAACATCGTCGTAACGTTGCCCTGATGCTACGATGCTGTGGCGACGTCAACAGACTTAGATACGACTAACATTACGAAAACACGCCTATTCAAATAGATTGATAATTTCACCACCAAAAACTGGAAGTTTTCAGACAAAATTTCTGATATTTTTCATATATATTTTTCATATATTTGCTCAAACATAAATTGTACTCGTTAGAACCGCCTCGCCGAGACGGTTCTAACGAGTACCCACAATCTATGTTTTTGAGCAGAAATAAGAAAAATAATGTATACCCCTGTAAACCCCAGTTTTACTATATAAAAGTGGAGTTTAAGGGGGTCAAAATTATATAGGCATGTTTTCATGATGGTACTTGTTGGGTATGTGGTTGTTTTAGTCCCACAATGTATTTGTTAAACCATCGAACAACATAGAAACATTTACTCACCAGGTGAAATAGGCAGCGGTTTCTCCGTGAGAAAGTCATTTATATAATTGTCGTATAAATTATCCTTCTTTGCTCTACTCAACATAGCTTCTGAAGGGTCCAGTGCATCGATATGTCGGAATCCCTGCTCTCGAAGCTGAAAAGGTGGTACATCATGTGACATAGCTAGTCGATAGCAAACTTTACATGTAATAGCATGTATTTATATCGTGATGCCATGATGCTGTTGCCTTTCTTTTCGGTAATATCTCTCTCTACAAATGGGGGTGGTGGGTGAACAGCAGTACCCGTCCCACCCCCCGCCCCATCATTTGTAGAGATATTACTGTTTCAATGTACAAAAATGCTAGAAGCAACATTATCCAGCGAAATATTTTGGAAGTTTCAAAATATCAACAATTTTATATGCATGAAACAGCAAACGACGCATTGTTATACTAAATCTCTGATTTGTGCTACAGAGAATCTAGACTTGCTGTTTAATTTTGTCATGACTACTCCACTGTTACGGTCTGTTCTGCTATGTTGTGTTTTATTTATTTTATGTGGCGGCCGTAAAAAGTCTCCCAATATTATTGAGCCCGTCCTGGTATCATAAAGTTCCGCTTAATTCTGTGCTTGGGGAAGGAGTGTGTGTGTGTGTGTGTGTGTGTGTGTGTGTGTGTGTGTGTGTGTGTGTGTGTGTGTGTGTGTACTTATGTGTGTGTGTGTGTGTGTGCGGGGGAAGGAGTGGGTGGGGGGAGGTGAGTGGCGGCGTATGCAGCCCTGCGAATGCTGTCACACAAAGTTCTTAGTGAAACCGAGATTCCGATTTTAGTTCTTTTATGCGTTCTTTGTTTCCAAGGGCAACCTTTATAGATTTTGTTTGAAACCGTTTAACTTACACTGCTAGTTATGCAGCGAATTTAGTTTCTATTAATAATGTCCCCGTTTGAACAAAATAACTTCATCTAAACAAAAGTAAGAAACTTGATACCTACGCTCAGTTTGCGGATCTAAATTTGTCAGCATCTAATGATATAACAGATACTAAAGTTCATGACAAGCACTATGACATGTGGGCTTTTTGTGCACTTGCATATTACAGTAGAACTTCAAAGGCTCGAAAACCCCGATGACCCATGGATGAGTCGAACACGTTCTTGAGTCCGCAGGGATTTCCTCCAAATACGATATACGTATAATTTAGGAAGATTTTCTTCTTTTATCTTGCAAATGTATGCTTTGTGTACTCATTAGAATATAGCTCGCAATTTATTCGGTTCGCCAGAGTGTCTAGTCATGTTTCTGACTTCAACATTCGAAATAGATTTTTTTACTGCTAAACTAGGGTTATCGGTACCATAAACTCCACAAATCCTTCTTTAAAATTTATAGATGTCATTCCGATTTAGTTTTAAAAATTCAATGTTGGACTTAAATCGCTTCTGCAACAAGGCCTATCGGAACCTGAATTTTACGGTGACTTAGTATATTTATTCAGGTAAAAAATATGTGCTTGCAGTGATTTTAGCACTCAAGTCCGTAAAATCATTCTTCGATATATAAAGATTGAAAACAACATAATGTAATACGACAGACTGCATTCATGGTAGTTGACCCAATCACGGTTGATAACTTTGCTTCCCTCTTTGGTTGCACGCCTGCGGGTCGGGCCTCAGACTCTTTGACGTCTTCGACCTAAAGACTTTTAAGTAAGTCAGTTGGTGCCTGATGCTCTGGCTGTGGGCCCACCAGTCCTACTTTTGGTTATCGTTTGCTTCAGCATTTCAGTTATTTCTTGCTGTCGAGTCCGCATCGTTGTTTCATCTCTGTATTCGTTTGAGTTTTATGTTTTCGAAGATGTTGCACTGATAAGTAAAAAAAAAACCCCTTCACTCGGACTGAACAAATGACTTGTGTAAACTACGGCAGAACTAAGGGCGAGGGTTGTAGCCAGGTAAACTCGATCTAAGCCCCCCTCACCCCCTACCCACCCCCCATATTTTACTGACCTTTCCAAGGCAGCGTTTACTGTATCTGTCATTGTATGTCTTTGCATGTATGTCGGTGACATTTTTATTTTGGATAGCCGGTTTGGCCAGTTTTTTGGAAGAAACTGTCTTTTTGGCATTCTGCTTGTAGTGTTTTGATTGTGGTGCCGTTACTTTGCGTCCTTCTTTCCCTTTGTTGTCTTGGAACGGAAGGTGTTAGGTAATTGTATCGATTCTTGATCATTGCCTTCCGTTCTATTTCCTCAAAACTTCAATCATTTTTCAATATTTTTATTGAAACAAAGAACACATGAAAGAATACAAATAGGAGTATTGGTTCATTTACGACCCTTCATATGACAGCATCGCTATTTACAGCACTGCAAATGCCCACACCGCCATTGGTACCCGTTAAAGCAGATCTCGATTTCAAAGATAATAGAATGGGTTCAAGGTTCATATTTTCGTGAAAATAGAACTTAAATTCATTCTGATCGGAGATATCATTTAGTATCAAGAATCACGTCACAAAGGCAAAAGTAATGACAGGTACTAAACTCTTTGCATGTTGGGTAATTTTGCATGCTTTTTTTTTCGTCTGTGGATTTGTTTTGAACCGACATGGTAATAGAGAATAAATGCCACTGAAGAACCGTTTAGGAACGGTCATCAGAGTGTCAAACAGTTTGGATTCAGATCAGGTTCGACATTTTGTCGGTCTGGATCCAAAACTGTTTGTAAAGATCAGCAGATGACAAAAGTCGCCACTAGTGGGGAAAGAGTTAAACGATAGTGTAAAGAAAAATACGTTTCGCGTATCCTTGCCTCAGGTTGATCGACTTTTTATTTATAATTAGTAATCTCAAATGGACCATAAATACAGTGAACCCTCGTCAGAACGACAACATTTGTTCTCAAAAACGTTGCCATTAAAGTGAATTTGCCGTTGCACAGAATACTTTATGAGCGGATTGATATGTAAGAAAGGTCTTGTTTTGTTCTTATTTCCCCATAGATCATTTGTTTTGGATATTTGTTAGAATCGCCTCAGTGAGGCGATTCTAACAAATATCCAAAACATATGTTTCTGTAAAGTATTGAAATATAATATTCAGACATATTTGTGACTAATTGTTATCATTTAAGCGCAGGTTTCGTGACAGTTAAATTGTCATTATAACGAATATCAAATGTCGGTATAAACAGGATTGTCTGTATCAAAATATAAATATGGAAATGCCCAGAATTTCTACAATTACGTAACACCGCCTTCAAAATGCACCGGATAAGTGCACCGGACTAAATGACACGAATCGACACAACAAAACAACAGTTCAAACGAAAACAGAACGAGCGGGCACATGACGTTTATACAACGTACATTAATGTTAATGCAAAGTTAGAACATTGTATGATGTTGAAACAACGTTGTTTCAACGTTACATGTCATCTGGGTTCCAACGAACGATGTATGATGACAAATGTAGCAACCGTTCAACAACTGTCATTATCATATAGTTTAACCAATTTTAAAAGCACAAACCACTTTGTGTTTATTATTGTGTTTATGCTACAAGGTGTTTGTAATTCTTATTTAATAGTATTTCTAAACACGACATATTATCCAAAGCGAAATTGCTGAGTTGGCATTTTATGACAAAACGTACAAAATGGCATGTGCGCCCAGCGAAGACTCAGATCAGCCTGGGCATCCGCCCAGTCTGATCAAAGTCTTCACTGTCCGCATGAAGAAAGCCTGGGTGCTTAGCTGCCCATTTAGCGCACAGCAAAGACTCTGAACAGACTGAGCGGATGCCCAGGCTGATATGAGTCTTCACTGGGCGCACATGACATTTTGTTGGTTTTGTCGTGCGTCATATAATCTAAATCGAAACTGCTCAGATGACATTTTATGACGTTATATCAGTTACAAAAGTATACCTGATAAGCCGTATCGCCAATCAAGTGCAAGTTAAATGAGGCCACAATGTGAGGATCGTACCTTCGGAAACGTTCTCCCAGATAAGATTCAGCTTAGCACGCGCATTCGCGCAGTCTAATCAGAACTTTCACTGGGTGCATTTATGATAGCCAAAGGTGCAAAAGATCTTCGTGTGGAGAACAAAGACGCTGATCGAATTGTACCGATGGACGGCTAACTTGAGTCTTCGTTTGGCGAACAAACCAGAAGGTACATTTTCTCACGCCCTTATATATTTTAACCTTCGGATCGGTAGTGGAAAAAATGACCACAGGCCTAGTCTAGTTATTCATGAGGTCATTATATATCAAACACATGTTTAACAGTGGTATAGCCAGTAGGGAACACCTAGGGAAAAACTTGAAAACTATGCCTAGAATTGTTTCAAAAATAGGGCTTTTCTTAAAGGAAAAAAATTGCCCCTATGGTAAAACAGTAAAATAGATATGCTACAGTCATTTAATTGTAAATATTTTTCTTACGCATGTTACGCAAATGCGTATTTTGCGTAATCAGCGCTATGCCTCTGGTCAGGGTTGGAAAAATAGACCATATGTCTAGTCTACTCATTCATGAGGTCATCATACATCAAATATCGTATTCGATCTAATTACCGCACATACCGATATAAGTGCAAAGTCAAGCAATACATGTAATATCTACTTCTATATAATAGCATATGTTAAGGGTACTCATCTGAATTACCTCGAAAAGTCGAGGCAATTCAAATGAGTACCTAAAACATATGCTTTTATAAACTTGTCAAGGTAATTTAAATGAGTACCCACAATATATGCTTTAATAAAGAAAACACATATCATATAAGCGTCATCAAGTATGCCACTCAGGAAATCATCTGCTCATATGCCTTTAAACTGTATCCTTATCAGGATGATATTTTAGTGCATTATTTCCAGTAGTTTTGAAAAACGTAAGCGCACAGTACGGTAACTAGGACGAATACGGTACATTTTTTATGCAACTCAAGTAACAACGCTGTAGTGGAAACGAACAACCATCAATAGGTTAACATGCATATGCATATGCTAAATATCTGATATTACGAAAACATACCTTAGGCTAGTTATTTTGACCCCCCCCCTCCCACACCCCCCCCCCCCACACACACACACACACTAAACCCCACTTTCATATAATAAAACTGGGATTTACAGAGATAAACATTATATTTCTTATTTCTGCTCAAACACAAAGATTGTTTGTATTTGTTAGAACCGCCTCGGCAACGCGATTATAACGAATACCCACAATCTATGTTTTGAGTAGAAATATGGAAAATATCAGAATTCTTATCTGAAAACTTTCAGTTTTTGGTGGTGAAATTTTCAATATATTTGAAGAGGCGTGTTTTTGTAATAAATCTTTCAGTGCCCATGCCTGGCCCCTAAGCAAGGTCAGATGTCTAGTTATTTGGATAAAGTTTTCTCTCAACCTACCGCTCACGTGAGCAAATAGCATAGGTTCTCGCAAAATTGTGCGAATACGTGACTCATATTATTCAATGTCATAGCAGTTTTACTGCGAAAAATGGGGGAATGGAGCGTTTTTGGCAATTAGTCCGCGTAATATAGATTTATACAGTGTTAATGGCGGCTAAAATAACACACATACGCATTTAGAATTAATTTAACACGAATTACACTTAAACTGGTGCTGTAGAATGGTAGAGGCAGTTAGGAGATTATAATTATGCAACAGTAATGCTTTTGTGTGAACAGTATTTTTATGCATTTTCTGTATTAAGAGTAGCATCGGGACCCAGGATGAAGTTAGTCGACTGTGAAAGTGCTTTAAACCTCCCGGTTGTTTATACTACTGACCATTCTAAGGCGGTTGTCCCGGTGTTGCTTTTACTCTGTGTAGCTTTATACTGAATTCTACGAGGCGATTTATGTTAGGTCTTCCCTTGCGTTTTGTCCTTGCGGTTTCCAGTCCTTTTAGCATTGCGATCACCTCACTTGCGGAAGAGAAAGCTGGTGTGTGACCACAAAATATTTTTTTGCGTTTATTTGTTTTCCGCGTGTTGGTTTCTTTCCTCTTCGTTTTGGTGTCAGGGATTGGTTGCAATTTGTGATTTAGGCACTCCCTGGACTTTTCTTTTCACCTTTTATATATGGTCTAGAGTTACACATATACCGCTCCATAAGTGTCAGAGCTGTACACTTTTTAATAGATTTGTGATATCTCACTGACGAGGCCGAGGATCCTGTGCGGATCGAACACATAGTTATAATTCTGAGCTGCATCAGAATTAAGGGCGAGGTTGGGATCGTGTTAAATTTATCTTAGCACTTCCAGTATTTGCTCCTGTTGACCGGTCCATAACGGTTCTTTGTTTGCAGTTATTCTCTGTTTGTATGTCGGTTACTGTTGTAGTGTTTTGTCAATGTGTGCTCCTGGCCCAGAGGTTATAAAATGTTTCCACGCACAACTCAGCTAAGCATGAATTTTGTCTTGCTAATAAATTTTAGCTTATTAACATTTGAAATTCTTTCTTGTTAAAAATAGCTGAGCATGAATTTATCTGCTTATAAATATGAAAATGCCAACAATAGTTGGCATTTTCATATTTATTAGCAGAGAAAGTTTCACGCTCAGCTAAGTTGAGTATGAAAAAGTTTTATAAAACCGGGGCCTGATGCCTCAGGAAGGCTGTGCTTCGTGACTGTGGCCTGCCCTGTGTAACTTTTTATATTTTTTATTTGATTTTATTATCTATTTTTCACTTTAAAGTCAGTTTTGTGGGTCGACGAAATCACTGCTTACGTTAAGTTGCTTGGAGGCCATAATAGCTTTTCGTAGAATATTTATGTATTATAACTCTGCTTAGGTAGAATTTTTTTTCAGTCATGATTCATTTGCTTCTCTTTGTATATCGGCTGGGAGAAGTAACACAGTGTGAAAACAATATTAAAAGTAAATCGAAAAACTATTTAAGCCATAAAAAGCTTCGTCTAATGGGCTTCGGACAAAGCTGGTTTATAAAAACGTTTACATGACAGGTTTTTCTCTTAGAAAAAAAGTGGCAAAAAAATCCATGCTCAACTGATAATTCAACCAGATGTTTTATGGCTGCCGCCCTCAGCTCTCCTACACTAATGAGTCTGTTCACAACAGGTGGTATTACCAGATTTACCTGGGGGACTACTTTTCTCTGATAGCACTGGTACCCTGCACTGTAATATATAGTCTTAAAATCTTTATTTTTATCATAGGAAACCATTTAAAATGTGTAATTTGATTAATTTTTTATGCGGTTTAGATTTTGGAATCAGTTTTGAGCTACTTTATTGTATTTCATATTTCAGAATTTTGTGTGTGGGTTTCTAGTTAACTGTCTTATCAGTATTACTTAACTAATTGCATAACAGAGCTTCATTTTATTGGATTCTAGGCAAAGTTTTATGATCTCAGTCAGTAGAAACATATGGAAATACAATACCCCACAAACCCGACTTTGATATTGTAATAGTCGGAAGGTGGGGGTCAAATTCTCTAAGACAAAATCATGGCATGATTCAAAGGGTTTTAGGATTTTGCATTTATAGTATTCAATGACCACATGATTAGACAAACAAAAACGTACCCCTCGACCTACAAGTCCTGTTCCGGCTCCAACATCAAGTATTCTAACCTCACTCCTTCTCTCCATTGGGAAAATATCGGAACAATGTTTTACAGTTAACGCCGGGGCACTGTATCCAACCGAAAGTAAATCCTGAGAATAGAGACCATAACACGGTAAAACTTCAATGACTCGAACACCGATAACTCGTTAACTGTGGCTTGTTCGAACTCGTTTTTGAGTTTCCCAGGAAACACTTCTGATAGCTCAAGAAACAAATATTTATGGATATTATAAACAAATTTTCTTATTTTTACTCATTTGAATCGCCTCATGTCTATATAATGTTGACCTCCTTAAACCCCACTTTTATATAGTAAAACTGAGGTTTACATGAGAATACATTACTTTTCTTATTTCTGCTCAAAAACATAGATAGTGTGTACTCGTTAGAACCGCCTCAGCAAGGCATACAAGGGTTTTTTATCTAAAATTTTTCAGTTTTTGTAGGTGATATTTTCTATATATTTGAATAGGAGTGTTTTTGTAATGGATTCGAACACCGATAACTCGTTAACTGTGGCTTGTTCGAACTCGTTTCCGAGTTTCCCAGGAAACATTTCTGATAGCTCAAGAAACACGTATTCATGGATATTTTAGAGGATTTGTCTTATTTTATCACGCAAATGCATGGTGAGTGTACTCATTTGAATCGCCTCATAGAGGCGATTCTTATGAATACATTCAACATACCATTATTTTATAGAAGATTGAAAAGACACCCCTAATTTAATTATCAGTGTTTGCCTCCTGATCTGGTATTATTATTAAACCTGAGTGGCTCGAACTACCCATGACTAGAACAAACTACCCATGATTAGAACATGGTTCCAAAGATGTTCGAGCCATTGAGGTTCGACTGTATAACATTTTCTCAAATTTAAAATAATGTTTTATAGTATACCAAAGTCTGACGTTCAGAAAATTTTGAAATAACAAAGCCCTTAGCAAATTCTAACTGTTGCCAATAAATCTGCATTTCTGTTAATACAAAATGTTTGCAGAGATACATGTATGTAAAGGTGAAACATAAAAAAAGCATAATAAAAGACAATTACTACGTGGAAAGCTGTTTCTGAAAAAAAAAAAAAAACAAAAACGAAAACGTTATTGAAATTGATACTGAAAGGCATGGCACTTGAGCATTTGAGAGCGGAAGTGCCAAGTTTTCTGGGCCAGACTAGCTAGTTTGGACCAATTAGGTCTCATCAGTGGCCCTCATTTCGTTTTCAAAAATCAAAAAATGGGCTCAATGATCACAAGGGACCAGAAAATAAATAAATAAATAAATAAATGATTAAAAAGCACTACAGTAAAGTACGAGAAGACAGTTTACGGCCACCACACAGCTCTAACGCCAGCTAGTTTTCATAGTTCGCACATAATACGCCATTCATAATGCCATCATGATTCATCAGATTTAACATGTCTCAATAGGCATTGCAGAGGAGGTGTTGGCCTATGCTAACAAGAGTCATTACGAAAACACGCCTATATAAATATGTAGAAAATTTCACCTAAAAAAACCTGAAAATTTTTAGATAAAAATTCTGATATTTTTCATATTTCTGCTCAAAACATAGATTGTGGGTACTCGTTAGAACCGCCTCGGCGAGGCGGTTCTAACGAGTACCCATAATCTATGTTTTTGAGCAGAAATATGTAAAATAATGTATACCCCTGTAAACCCCAGTTTTACTATATAAAAGTGGGATTTAAGGGGGTCAACATTATATAGGCATGCTTTCGTGATGGTAGTGACATTTTCATGTTCGTGTACAATCTTCGGAACTTTTGATATAGTGCAGGTATTATAACATTTCTCGTTCAATACGACCTATTCAGCTCGAACTTCACATGTAAGAATAGAATACTGCCCAAGGCATAGCTAGGGGGGCGTGAGGAATGTCAAATTGTCTTATTTGTCCCATTTGTTTCATTATCATTTAGGCATATGCTGACAGCAAAGGCTCAGATCAGGTTGCGCATCCACGCAGTCTAATCAGGGCCTGCTCTGTCCGCTAACAGAATCATTGGGCACTATAAAATGTATCAATGGAGAGCAACTGCCCGGATACGATTTTGCGCATGCTCGAAAACTTATTTATGAACAGACGCAACTAAACCGAGTCTGCTATGTTTACATTTGAGCCAGCGCAAGACACAATAACACCTGTGAGGCCAACGAAGATTCAGATCAGTCTGTGCATCCGCGCAGTCTAATCACTGTCTTCGTCGGTTGCATATGACTTTTACAGCCTCCCGTCTACCCAAATAGGGATAAGTGAGAACCCTAGTCATACTGTGTGGATGTATATGCTGTTCTGAGTCTTTGCTGGTCACATAGATCTTATTGTAGATTTTGTCATGCGCTGGCTCGTTTCGAAATAAGTACGTTTCAGCTTTTGATGCAAGCGTCACAGTAATCTCACTTCAATAGTTGCCCATTTTTTCCGTTTCTTACTGTGTGTACTTTTTGTCTGTGCTTTGTTAGCCTCTGTGCGAACCGAGGGTTTTACGAGTATTAGTATTACATGTATTATTATTCATACATTATTTGAACTTAGGGTGAATTTGATAAGAATAGGTTACTGCATAGTTTTAAATTTCGAGCCATCAGACGAGAAATTTAAAACATGCAAAACCGCTTTGTCGCAATAACCTTTAGGACCATGTCTCACAGATGGCATAATGCGACTGACCACAGTGCACACCGATCATGTATTTAATCAAGGATATCACGTTTCATTTAATGGCTCATTGCAACAATGTCGATTTACCCCCACCACCCGGTAGTTAAGGCTATTGTTCTTGTGTTGGTGACAGGTGGTCTTTGTATGGGCTTGTAGATACTAACTGCGGAATTTTGTTTCATGTTTTGCCCTGTTTGTTGTCTTATAGCCAGCACACTTTCGCGCGTCGCAAACGAAGTGAACTCTACGGTAGATAATATGATCAAGGAAAATAACATACAGCGATATATACTTTCAGCAGTAATCGCTCTGACCAATTTTATTCCGTTTTTTCTTCCCGGAAGTTGTGAGCGGAAGTTGGCGGACTTGATTATGGGTCTCACTAATAAGCGTCACAAAGTGACCAAACGAGTGTCAATAAGTGTCACGAACATATTTTGCTGATTATTTTTATTATTTATTATTGTCTTACATAATATTTTATATTCTGATATTCATTCTTTAATAATGCTGTGAAGGACTTTTGTAGAGTGCAGATATAGGTCTGTGCTGTTCTCGCATTTAGGCCAAGCCTATTTTCTTATTATCATTGTGTTTATTGCATCCTATCTAGCATTGTGATCACCTTGGGAAGAAGTCGGCTGCTTTGCTTTTCTGTGGCCTGTGGCTTACACACTGTGTCTTGGCTGGATGCATTTCCTCATGGTGTCATTGGTAGGTTATTTTCTGTGATTGTGGTTCTTCTTGGATACTTTCTATCATCACAAAAACATGACACCCTTAAACCCCACGTGTGTATAGTAAAAACTAGGGTTTACAGGGGTATACATTATTTTTCTTATTTCTGCTCAAAAAACATAGATTGTGGGTACTCGTTAGAACCGCCTCCCTCCCTGAGGCGGTTCTAACGAGTACCCACAATCTATGTTTTGACCAAAAATCTAAAAAATATCAGAATTTATATCTGAAAATTTCCATTTTTTGGTGGTAAAATTTTCAGTATATTTGAATAGGCTTTTCTTCGTATTCACTAGTTTCGTTTCTATAAACGTACCTACCGATTCGTAGTCGGAATGACTAACCCACTTGGTGTAACCAGTAAGGATTTCTTCCTTTTGGATTCCTTCTCGTGTTACTTCATGTACCCATTCATTCGATACCGTCAACTGATCTGTACCATTACTTGCTGTACCGTTTGGCACTTGCTCTTCCATTCTTTTTATCTGAAAGCAAATGCATTTGTATATCTGTAAACAAAAGCAGACAACACCTACTTTATCCATAGTTTTCACAGAAACTGAGTCTTAAGATCTCATTCGAAGGAGACAATTTGAAGAATTGTTAAGACCATTTGCTGTAAAAAAGAAGAAAGTGTATCATAGTGTTATAGTGATAATATAGCCTGGTGTTAATTACGGTATTTAATATGCACACAATAAATGAATTAAGGGAGAGCAAATGCCTGCATGAGACTTTGCGCCTGCTTGGGATCAATCTGAATATGTGCCTTTGTAACATAGTTTGCTATAGACCATGCTAATATCTAAGATGGTTTGCTATAGACAACGTTAATGTCTTACATTATTTGCAATAGGCAACCAACATCTTACATGGTTTGCTATAGACAACATAAATATCCAATATGATTTGCTATAGACAACGTAAATATCTTACATGGTTTGCAAAAGACATACATATCTAACATGATTTGCTATAAACAACTTAAACATGATTCGCTAAAGACAATGTTAATATCCTACTTTGTTTGCTATAGACAACGTTAGCCTCGAACATAGTTTGGTTTTGACAACGTTAATAGATAACATGGTTTGCTATAGACAACGTTAAAATCTTAAATGATCTGCTATAGAAAACATTAATATCTAAAATGGTTTGCAATAGACAACGCAAATGTCTAGCATGGTTTGCTGTAGACAACATTAAAACCTAATAGCGTTTGCTATAGACATCGTTAATTTCTAATAAGGTTTACGATAGACAACATTAATATCTAACATGGTTTGATATAGGCAAATTTAATATCTTACATGGTTTGCATTAGACAACGTTAATATCTAGCATGGTTTGCTATAGCAAAACGTTAATATCTAACATGGTTTGTAAAAGACAACGTTAATATCTAACATGCTTTGTTATAGACAACGTTAATACCTGACATGGTTTGCTTTAGACACTGTTTTTATCTCTATCATGTGTTGCTATAGAAAACATTAATATCAAACATAATTGCCACCAGAATCACTGACCACTATCAGGGTCATCATTTGTGCAATAAGTATGATGTGGTACATGTACATAAAAAATGGTATATTTTTGTGCAATAATTGTGCCGTGATACATTAAACATTGCAATTATTTGTGCAATAAATGGGTTGTGGTAAATAAAACATTGTCGCTTTTGTGTAATAAATGAGTTGTGGTACAGTAAGCATTGTCTAAATTTTATGTGGCACATAAAACATTGCCGCTATTTGTGCTATTAATAAGCTGTGGTACATAAAGAATTGTCGCTATTTGTGAAATAAATGAGCTGTGGCACATAAAGCATTGTCGCCATGTATGCCACAGATGAGCTGTGGCACATTAAACAATGTCGGCATTTGTGCAATGAATATGCGGTGGTACATAAAAAATTGTCGCTCTTTGTGCAAAACATGAACTGTCGCACATAAAACATTGTCACTGTTTATACAATGAATAAACTTTGGTATATTGTCACTATTTGTACAATAAATGGGCTGTGACACATAAAATATTGTGCAATAAATGAGCTGTGGTACATAAAACATTGTCACATTTTGTGCGATAAATGAAGAATAAAAAGCACCAAATGTTCATGCCAAAATGCAGAATCTGGAACTTGAGTGAGACTGAAACAGTTTAAATGTAGCACCTGCAGAGATAAACCACACTGATTGCGAGCATTTGGTATGCTCAATCAATTTTAAACTTAAACAAAGCTTGGCATTTAATTTTCATTTGAAGCTTTTCCTTCGAATACAGTTTCAGGAGTGCATTCTCCTTCTTTTCCTCTAGCAGAACAAGAAAATGTACTTTTGTCGCCTGCTAGTTCACTTTCAGTATGCTACAAAACTAAATGACTTTGTGATAACGAAATCAGCAACACTGTCATTTAAAGCTTAGCGGCCTATTTAACTTGCTCTATTAAAAATAGTCATCAGAAGATGGAAAATTCCCCGACCAAACCGCCATTTCTAAATTTGGTGTATTGCAATCAGATATCATGGAAATATTGAAATAGAGCAAAGTAAAATGATACAAAGATAGTATGAAATGTGACCAAAATAATAAGTCAAAACAATAATTGTGTGCTGTTAATGATTTTATTTTTGCATGTTCTTTTATGTTTTTTTTTTTTTTTTTTTTTTTTTTTTTTGTAGTCAAAATCATCTAACAGTGACTGCTGATGTGATTATTTGTACGGGATACACAATATTTGCAAATATTTTGGATTTGTGAGTGTACATATTCAGGAATAATAGCAAATATAAATGCCTTGTAAAGGTAAAGGAACTTGCTGTATATTTATTGGGGTAAAAATCAACAGAGTAAAAGTTCTTCTTGCATACTACTCACCTACTTTACCTGATATATGTCCCTACCAAAAACTATCTAGTTATCTCAAACAATGTGGGAGTTATGGCCTGCACAAGATTTCGGCATCAGGAGAGATAAGTACATAATGGAGAAAGTGAGAGTAATCTTGAACACGACAGGCCTACTGGTCCTTATCTATGCCTCTACCAAATATGATCAAGCTTGTTCAAACCACATACTCAAGAATTTGGCTTAGAAAATCATTCAGGAGAGGTGACTTGAAAACAACCACAGCACAGGTTGTACGTGTTGCATGCGACAAGCCTACTTATCCTCATCTATGCCTCTACAAAATATTATCGAAATATTTCAAACCATTAAGAAGCCATTGAGTGCACAAGAATTTGGTTTAGAAATTTATTCAGTGAAGTGTACAAGAAAAAGTACAAAGCAAGATTTGTCTTTCTTGCATGTGATACTCCTACTTGACCTGATATATGTCCCACCAAAATATTATCAAACTATCTGACAGTATGGGAGTTATAGCCTGCACAAGATTTCAGATCCAGGGGAGATAAGTACAAAAGTAAGAGTTGTCTTTCTTGCACATGATACGCCTACTGGTCCTCATCTATGTGTCTATCAAATATTATCAAAATATTTCAAACCATTAAGAAGTTATAGAGTGCACAAGAATTTGGTTAAGAAATTTCTTCAGGTGAGATAACTAGAATTTGACATACCTACAGGTCCTTATTTATGCCTGTACCAAATCTTATCAAAATATATCAAACCATTAAAATTAAAAAAAAAGTATGGAGTGCATAAGAATTTGCCTTAGAAATTCATTCAGGGGAGATAACTAGAAAAACGCACGAGATGTCCTTCTTGCATGCATCACTCCTACTTGACCTGCTATATGTCCCTACCAAATATAATAAAAAGTCCCAAAGAGTATGGGAGTTATGGCCTACATAAGATTTCAGTTTCATGGTAGATAACTATATGAAGAAAGTGAGAGTTGTATATCTTGCACGTGACTATGCATTTACCAAATATTATCAGACTATTTCAAACCATAAAGTAATTACGGAATGAACAAGAATTTAGCTTAGACATTCGTTCAGAGGAGATAACTAGAAAAAGAACAGAGCAAGATTCATCCTTCTTGCATGCGACACTCCTACTTGACCTGATATATGTCCCTACCATATATTATTAATTTACCTCGAAAAATATGGGAGTTATGGCCTGCACAATATTTCTGCTTCAGGAGAGATAACTACATAACGAAGAAAGTGAGAGTTATCTCTTTTGCACGCGACACACCTATTGGTCTTCCTCTTTAACCCTACCAAATATTATCAAATTATCTCAGACAGGATAGGATTTATGGCCTGCTCAAGATTTCGGCTTCAGGGGAGACAACTACATATGGAAGAAAGTGAGAGTTGTCTGTTTGCATGCCTACTAGTCCTCCTCTTCATTCCTACCAAATATTATCAAAATATGTCTAAGGTATCAAAGTTACGGAGCGCACAAAGATGCATCTCAGATTTCTACTTCAGGGGAATTAACCAAAGATAGCTAGAGTTGTCTCTCTTGTACGCTACACGACAACTGGTCCTCCTCTTTAGCCCTACCAAATATTATCAAATTATCTCAAACAGTATGGGGTATTGCCTGTACAATATTTCGGCTTCAGGGGAGATAACTACATAATGAAACACGTGAGAGTTGTCTCTTTTGCACGCGACACGTCTACTGGTCGTCTTCTTCATTCCGACCAAATGTTATCGAAACGTGTCTAAGGGTATCAAAGTTATGGAGCGCACAAGGATGTGTCTATGGATGTCTGCTTCAGGGGAGATCAAATTATCTCCAGCAGTATGGGAGTTATGGCCTGCACAATATTTTGGATTCAGGGGAGATATAAAATTTCGTCTGTCATTACTGACAGTGACCAAAGCTAATGAAATGCGTGAAGTGTTATTATGTGTGTGCTCTCAAATGGCTGAGACTAATCTTAGCTCTAAACTGCCTGTTACAAATAGCACAAGAGAGGTCTGAGGAAGAAAACTCTGTTGGTGATGCCTTAGTTCCGCTGCGCACGTTTCTGCTCGGCTTCAATGATTCGTTTTGCTTTGTATCCGCCAGCACCCCTTCTTATGAGGCCTTGCCACTTTGTTCGATCCTGTGAAATCTGTCTCACTACTCTGTTGGAATGTTGCAGTCTTTAACGGAGGCTTTGAGGGTGTCCTTATATCGCTTCTTCTGACCACCATGGGAGCGTTTTCCTAGAGGAATGTCTTTGGCAAACGTTCATCAGGCATTCTGGTAACATGCCCTGTCCATCTTAACTTTGCCAATTTCAGAAGAGTATGTACACTCTGCATCCCTGCCCTTTTCAGGACTTCTGTGTCTGGAATCATGTCTTGCTACTTGATCTTTAAAAGGTTTCGAAGACAGCTTGTATGGAAGTAGTTCAATCTTTTGGCATGCCGTTGGTAAACTGTTCAAGTTTCGTATGCGTATAATAGTGTTGGCAGCACCTCGGATCTGTATACTTTCAGCTTAGTGTCGTCTGATTCCACTTCGGTCCCAAATACTTCCACGTAATCGGCCAAATGCTGCACTAGCTTTTTCAATCCTGGCATTGACTTCATCATCAATGTGCACAACTTTAGACAATGTGCTTCCAAGGTAGGTGAACTTGTCTACTGCTTGCAATCGTGGACCTTTCACTGTGATGGTAGGATCCTTGTAAGGCTTTCCAGATGCTGGTTGATATACTACCTCAGTCTTTTTGATGCTGATTGTGAGATCATAGCTATCACATGGATTGGATATTTGATCCACAACTGTTTTGCATTTTCTCTTCTGTTGGAGCACCCTTTGCCATGTCATCAGCAAAGCCAAATTTATCTAGCACCTCTGTCTGCACCTTGGATTTAGCCTGTAACCTTCTTAGGTTGAAAAGTTTTTCATCAAAGCGATATCTTATAGGTATACCATTGTCACCATCCTGGAAAGCATCTGTAAGCATGGCAGGAAACATGCTACATAAGACACTTAAGTTACTGCTTCTGTATAGCTGTTAACTGAAACTGTGCAGCAATATCTAGGGTAGATAGAGCTCTCAAGCCCTGGTCGGCAATCCATCTAGGAGTTGGTAACTCCAAACAAAAAACTGCATATCTAGATATGCCTGTTCCAGTTATGCAAAATCTGCTTCGTCAAGTGGGGCCGAGGAAACCATTACTATGATTCAACTGCTTTAACGACGATGCAGCAGCATGTTGTGGAGCATGGAGAGCATGACAGGGCACAACAGAAGTCATAGTCATCCACTGCGTCCAGGCTTAGCTCTAAATGTCCTGACACTGTCGTGCCTCAGGATCCAGCTAGGTCAGGACGAGAGAGTGAGGTTGACTCCGCGCGCCTCTCCCTCACTATAATTCAATTCACAGCGCATGTCATCTTAACAACACACAGTCACAGCAAGCTCATATATGCAAGTCATACAAAAGCCCTATGGCGATGGGCGAGCGGCTAAGCAGCAGGTAAGGGAATACTGGAAGCTGTAGTTTGGACCTGCACACAGGCGGCTTGGTTCTATATGGTCGCTTTCCTTAAGAATGAAGCAGTACACGGAACTGAGCAACTGAGCAGTCCTTTTTAAGATCGCAGAGCCCACCCACTTAGCAAGGGAAAGGGCTAGAAAAGGTGCCCTAAGCAATTGCCTGCTTTAAAACTCCTGGCTGGTTAACCGCGATCAGCGGAGATCCCACTTAGCAATATAACAAGAAAAAAGAAGACAAAGACTCTAATGGAAAGCGCTGGTTCTGACAGACCTGAGCAAAAAACAACTCTAGGTGGTAGAAAACTTGACAGATACAAAGTCGAGATTGCAGCTCTGAGTGAGAATCGCCTTGCAGAGGAAGGGCTTTTAAAAGAAGTTGGCATAAATGACCGCCTGATGCCTTATCTGGCAAGAGGCATGCAACAATTGTAAGTGCCTATGCACCCACAATGACCAACCCAGATGAGGTTAAAGACAAGTTCTATGATGATCTGGATTCCTTGATTTCTGCTGCAACAAGAACAGACAAACTTATCCTCCTCGGGGACTTCATTGCCAGAGTGGGCACAGATCACCAAACCTGGGAAGGAGTGATTGGAACTGGAGGAGTAGCGATTTACAACAGCAATGGCCTCCTCCTTTTAAGTGAGTGTGCAAACCATAAACTATTGATCAGCAACACAGTCTTCCGCTTACCAACTCACAGAAAGACAGCATGGATCCACCCTCGCTCCAAACACTTGCATCCCATTGACTATATCATAGTGCGAAGGAAGAACAGACAGGATGTCAGAGTGACAAAGACTATGTGTGGTGCAGGCTATTGGACAGATCACAGGCTTGTTGTCAGCAGACTCAATCTGCGCATTTAGCCTGTAAAGACAGCAAGAGGCTAGAACTTGGCAATCACGGGGGAGATAACTACATAACGAAGATATAGTTGTCTTTCTTGCACACAACACGCCTACTGGTCATCCTCTTTGTTCCTACAAAATATTATCAAAATATGTCATCAAGTTATGGAGCGCACAAGGATGCGTCTACGGACAGACGGACGGAATGACGGACGCCATACTGATCGCTATATCCCGAACCTATCGGTTGGAGGATAAAAACGTCAGGCAAGTAAGCGACTCGTTTTAAGTCGTATGTACGAACCATTTGTTGTCCCGGACCCATCGACGCCGGGCAATAGAGGGGCTTTAAAGTTTTAAGCTCGCAAATACACCTGATAATCTCGTAAGGGGTAGCCGCTGGTTATGCACTCAAAATCTTTACGCGAACTTCCAGTCAGGACTTACGAGGCATCCAAATGTCAACAAACGGGTGTTCTCCTGATTTATTGATTGTTCGTTAATTTCGTAGACACATTTTGAAAAAATCAGACAATGCTTTTCCCAGCAACTTTCATTTCTACGTCGTAAAAGATAGATGTGGGCTTGGAAAAACAAGCGGCTAATTTTCATGTCAATTTCACCCGGAGATGGATAGTCCGGTATTCCTGTTTTGACTTCTTTTTTGGTGCATTATGAAGGTATTTTCAGCTATCTGGACTATTAAATACTTGTTTAACATATCAAATAAGACGCACTGCAACCTACGCCCACTTTGAAATACATAAGATGCTAAAATTTCCAAGCATTTGTTCCGGGGACTGAAATATTTATGCCGAATATGATTTACGAGGCCAACTTCCGCTTACGGGGGCATTAGCCCTTACGTGGACAAGAAAGCCAACTGTCAGGTGTCTGATTACAAGGTCTGATTATCCCTTAAGGGAACATAAGTCATCATCAGAATGCCCCGCATTTGAGAACATGCAGATTTTAGATCAAACCAGTTTCAAAATATTCCACATACTTATAAACAATCAAACACCATGAAATGTTTTGCAAATGAGACAGCATCCCAGCTAGCATTCTACGTAAATCTACATCGGGCCGTCATCGGCCCGTCAGCTACCCTGACGGGCCGATGACGGCCCGATATAGATTTACGTAGAATGCTGACTGGGATGTGTCAACATGGTTTTGATATGCTACGTTTGCATATATTTGAAACTCTCCATTGAGCAAAATCATATGAAAAATTATTATACTGCCGTAAAATCGCTTTGTGATGTATAGGCTTCCCTAAATATGTTTTCATAACCCCCTTCCCACGAAAAAGACAAGCTGTCTTATGCAAATGTCGGTTAATATCTTAATTACATTATTACCTTTATATCGATAAATAATCGTTTTCGCACATTGTTCAGAACAAATAATCAAACTTACGAACAAAATATCAGACTTAAGAATTTATGGAGTAAACATCCTAAAACTCGGCTTCCGATAGGCCTAGCTGAAAAAAAGTGTTTAAAGCCAAAGGTACATTAAGAAAAGCAGAGCGTTGACTGATAGCCTTGTTTAAGAAGTTTAGTAGCTAAATAATTATCACAGGTGTTTGAGGTCCGCCGTGGTACAACTAATGTTATCCATTGTTTCCAGGTTTACAGATTGCAACTGAATCGTAACACTGCATCACAGAGTTTGTAATTATATATATATATATAACTTTGATGTCTCACCAATGAAAATATAATAATCCATCATGAGTTCATGCAGGATGGGGAAATCTCATTCGAGGGTTAGGAATTTAACCAGGGACGAGGAGTGCCGAGTCCCTGGTTGCAATTCCTACCTCGAGAGTGAGACTTCATACCCTGCATGAACTGGCTTATGATGGATTCTTTTTCTCCCACCTTTAATTGGATTGTTCGTAGGACCAGCGGGCCTAAGACATAGTCATGTGAGATAGAAGTTTCTCACATGGGCAAAAACCCTATGTCATGTAGACAAAGGTAAGAGAAAACGAATTCCTTTCTCGAGAAAAAACTGGTTTAACTCTTTCAATGCCACAGGCGAAAATTATAGGTGTTTGCAAACAGTGTAGAGCCAGATAAGACGGCTCATCTGGATCTACACTATTTGATATTCAGTCTTTGAACTTAACATATATACGTCTTCAAAGTGATTGTTTGTTAAATAAACAAGCAGACGACAAATATCTTCTGACATTTGGCACCGAAAGAGTTAAGGCCACCAGCAGCTATCTGAAGACAACTGTAAACTGGCACCCCTGTTTCAGTTCCTCTTTATTCGCATGTCTGTTACCGAACACTTGTTGTTTTGTTTTGTCGTTTTATTTTGTTTTTACTCTACATAGTTTCTTCTTTCGATGCCATAGGTCAGCCATTCTTCGTTATTGTGGCTTTTCCGGGGAAACAACGTAACGGTAACGTCATCAACAGCTTAGACGAAAGACAACATTATAGCTTTTTTATTAAATTTGAAAGTAGGGGGGTAAATTTCTCAACAAACAAACAAAAACAAAACAACAACTTAATCCTTAAAACACCAAACAAAATTTGTAGCAGACGACATTCTATTTTCTTGAATATTTTCCTGCTTAGCAGACGATTTACATGTAACGTCAAGATTTATTTTCTTTGAAGAATAATGGAAAAAATCGAACATGTCGTCTGCTGCAGTTGTAATTGACGCTTTTAGGGTTAAAGGAAGTAGACCATGTTGGAAGAGTAGTAGACAATTAAGCCTCCTGCTAATGAAAAGGCTGACATTACCTGATTTAATCCGATCTCTTTTCGACCTAGTTAACAATAAAGTGGTTCACGCCGTGAAATGTCTATATCAGCAAAACATATCACTCTTACTATATAATGGTATGACCTTATGAACTATCCTGTTCAAAATAAGTTTTGTATCCGAGGAAGTACTAACCCTTTCATCCCTGAGTTTCTGAAGTGGACTCTTCCATTCTTGAATTAGGACTTGTTCACTGATGCAAATAGGAATTCCAGGTTAACATCAAAAACAGAATAACAAACAGTGTAGATCCTAATGAAACGGCTCGTTACGAGCCGTCTCATTCAGATCTATACTGTTTGTGAAGGTATTGGCTTTGGTCTGCCGAGCTGAAAGGGATAAAGAGGAGTATTTAATGGCACTACTGGGAAAATCCATCTTACTTCTCCATAAAAACATACGTTTTGGCGCCTCGCCCCACCTTCGAATGAGTACCCACAACATACATTCAGGTAAAGAAATAAAAAAAAGAACAAAAACAAAACATCTTTACTGTCTTTAAAAGAGAGCAATGGCCTAGAAGTATGCATTTCATATAGCTGTGTTAACGTAATTTGATTTCCGTGAAACAATTATGACGGTCTCATCGCCGTGATATGAAGCGTAAGAATATCCTAACAAAAAAGTGTCCATAGCACACTTGGTAATCTCGTAAGGGGTAGCCGATAGTAATGCACTCAAAATCTTTACGCGACCTTCAGGCCATGACTTACGAGGCATTCAAATGTCATCAAACGAGTAAATTCTCCTGATATATTGATTTTGTGTCAATTTCAGAGACATATTTTGAAAAATCGGACAATGCTATTCCCAACAGCTTTCATTTCTGCGCCAGAAAAGATACGTGTGGGCATGAAAAAAACATACGGATAATTGTTGAGAAGAGTAGTCCGATATTCCCAGTTTGACGGGTTTTTTTTTTCAAGTGCAAAATGAAGGTATATTTAGATATCTGGGCTATGAATTACTTTTTTAAAATATCAAATAAGACCTACTGCAACCTACGTCTACTGAGGGGACTGAAATATTTGTGCCGAATATGACTTACGAGGCCGACTACCCCCTACGATGGCATTAACCCTTACAGGGACAAGAAAACCAATTGACAAGTGTAAGATTAGAAGGCCTTATTATCCCTTACGGGCATTAGCTATTATCAGAGAATGCCCCGCATTTAAAAACATGCATATTTTAGACCAAACCAGTTTCAAAATATTCCATTTTATGATTTACATATAAACAATCAAACGCCATGAAAGGTTTAGCAAATGGAACAGCATATGTCAACAGGATTCTGATACTGCACGTTTGCAGAAATTCGATATAGAAGTTCCATTTTTATACCGTAAAATTCGCTTTGTGATGTATAGGCGTTCTTGTCAGCGTAAGGGTTAATAACCCCGTAAGGATAAACGGCCTCGTAAGTCATAATCGACACAAATATTTCAGTCCCCGGAACAAATGCCTGGGAAATTTAGCATCTTATTTCAACGTAGACGTAGGCTGCAGTACGTCTTATTTGATATGTTAAATAAGTATAACATAGCCCAGATAGCCAAAACTACCTTCATTTTGCACTGGAAAAAAGTCAAAACAGGAATATCGGACTTCCCTTCTCCGGATGTAATTAAATTAAAAATTTGGCAGCTTGTTTTTTTTTTATTTTTTTGCTTTTTTTTTCAAACCCATACTTATTTTTTTCGACGCAAAAGTTGGGAATAGCATTGTCCGATTTTTCAAAATATGTCTCTGAAATTGATTAAAAATCAATATATCAGGAGAATTTACCTGTTTGTTGACATTTAAATGCCTCGTAAGTCATGGCCGAAAGTTCGCGTAAAGATTTTGAGTGCATACCTATCGGCTACCCCTTACGAGATTACTAGGTTTGCATAGAACACGTACTACTGATTAGTTGCCGATGTACATTGTGTGTATCATGTAACTGCAGGAGGCTATGGAATCACTTTATCATTCACGTGCGCTCCAAATTATATATGAGCCGCTTGATTCTTTTAAGCCTAGTGGGGTCTAACATCAATACTGGGATCAAGCATGGTTTTTCATGTATTAACATCCGCCAGGTCCCGTGGGAGGTGTTGAAAACCGAGGCCGAAGGCCGCAGTTTTCAACACCTCCACAAGGACCCGGCGAATGTTAATGTATTGAAAAACCATGTTCGATCGCTATTATTGCATAAAAACTGAAAACATTTGCTACATTTCGCGTTCTTGCTTGCACTATTTAGTTTCACCTTTTCACCGATGTCTCGCGAACTCAATTTCCACGAACTATGCTCGTTCTAGGGCGGGGCAGCCGTACACATCTCGTAACGGCAGCAAATCTGTGGCCCCGGTACGATCATACTGAAAGTTGCGTAGCGGTGCATTAACAGCGCGTGAATTGCTATGTTAATACACGTCTTTTCGCCGGTTAATGCACGGCTGTTAATAACGTGCGGCAGTGCTTTTTATGCAATAATTGAGCATATTAGTTACTTAGCTAAAATTATATCAAAAGTAGTACCATTCACTAATGATTTTATTGTCCCTATCTAGGTGCTATGCAAGGGAGATCAACAACGTGTCACGAAGAAGTGATTACGAGATTCCAGCAGGGGGTGGGTGGTGGGGGGTAAATAGGCATTCTGAAGGGTAATACATATTTTAGAGGAATATTACCTATGGATCAGATAAATTGCCCGGAACCAAATTACCCTATTTGCCGTCAACCTTATTTTTATTGACAGTATACTAGGTTTTGTTGTACCAAGTCTTTTATCAGTATTAAGACTAATGACCGAATCAAATCATATGTTTATGTCTTTACGCATAACTTTTAAAGTAGCTTCGAGAATTATAAATATTATATAGCTATAAGTATCAAATAATTAAAAGATGTACGATGAAAAACATCAAAAAGATTGTATTTGAAAACAAAGAACACATTACAGACTAGTATATGGGAGTCTCGGTTTTATTGAGATATTTCATAAGCAGTAATGAGGTTTGCAACACTGCTTACGCTCTTTAGCGTATACATGAGCAGAACTCCATTTTCAAAGAAACCACAACGGGCCAATGATCCAAAAGGAAATGAAATGTAATCGGCAGTATGTTGAAGTACGGGGAGACGTTCTACGGCCGCCACACGGCCTTAACACCAGTTGCAATGAGAAGAACTTCATTTTTAAAGATACCACAGCCGGCTTAATGATCCAAAAGGAAATGAAATATAATCTACACTATCGTAGAGTACGTGGAGACGTTCTACCGCCTCCCTACGGCACTAACACCAGCTACAGTGCAGTAAAATAAACCTCAAAAAATAAAACCCAAGGAACAAGCATGGAGATATCAGTTGATGTCGGCAACCTTACTTGATATTCATGAGTTCCTGAAGGCCTTAGAAAATTACCGCCTTAGGGCAATGACGACACGCTAAAGCATGTCACGCCTTTTTGTAGTCTCTGAATTTTAGATAATGAAGATATCGATTTAGAGGCTAGAAGTAAATGAAAAAGACACAAAATATATATAGTTTTATCTTAATAAAGAGTTTTTGCACTTATATTTGGTGAATATAGTTCCGTGTTGAGATATCAAAGAATGCGAACATGCAGGCATCATTTGATATCCCAACTCGGGATAATACCCACAAATATCAGTGCAATAACCTTACAAAACAAGATGTCAAGGCAAAACTTCAAACTACATGCATGGTTAATAATTCAGTTACTTGATAAATTTGTTTCCCTCTTTAATTGCATGACGACAGGTCGGTCCTTAGACTAAATTATGTCTCCCTCCTCAATCTGTTTCAGAGGTCGGCGCCTGCCTGTCAGTGTTTGTAATCGGGCTCATCGTGGTCATGTTAGTGGTTTTCTTGTGTTCTGGCTTCAGATCACCGTTGTGTTTTGTTTCATCACAGTGTTTTGATTATATGTGTGTTCACTATGATGTTTCACAGATGAGGTAGAAGACCTCTGTGCGAGCCGAACATATAATTGTCATTACAAACACACGCCTGTTCAAATATATAGAAAATATCACCTCCAAAAAGTGAATTTTTTCAGATAAAAAAACTCTGATATTTTTCAAATTTCTGCTCAAAACATAGATTGTAGGTATTCGTTAGAACCGCATCGGCGAGGCGGTTCTAACGAGTATACAATCTATGTTTGCGAGGCGGTTCTAACGAGTACCTACAATCTATGTGTTTGAGCCGAAATAAGAAAAATAATGTATACCCCTGTAAACCCCAGTTTGACTATATAAAAGTGGGGTTTAAGGGGGTCAAAATTATATAGGTATGTTTTCGTGATGTTATTTGGAGCTGTATCAGAATGATTGATAAGAGATAAGTCCCCAGTGGTTCATGTTGCTGTCCATTCCAAGGCAGATATTCTGTGGCTGATCATTTTCATTGACTTCTTAGCATTGTGGTGACCTTACTATACGGCTTCCCCCTTTACTCACTGTTTTCATGTTGCGATCGCCTCTTCAATGACTGTCCACTTTACTTTCTGTTGTTTTTTCTTTTTGCATTTTTTTTTTTTTTTTTTTTTTTTTTTTTTTTTTTGTTTCTGTGTGTTTGTACTGTTGTGCTATTTGGGGCTGCATCAGGAGATAAGGGTGAGATTTCGAGCGAGTAAAACTGGTTCATCACGAAAACATGTCCATAAAGTTTTAACCCCCTTACCCCACTTTTATACAGTAAAACTAGGGTTTACATGGATATACATTTATTTTCTTATTTTTTGTTAAAAAACATAGATTGTTGTACTCGTTAGAACCGCTTCGCCGATGTGGTTCTAACAAGTACCCACAATCTATGTTTTGAGCAGAAATATTTAAACCACCAGAATTTTTCATCTGAAAGTTTTCATTTTTGGTGGTAAAATTCTCAATAGATTTGAATAGGCGTGTTTTCGTAATGGAAGTCCCTCACTCACCAGTAGGTTTTAACTTCTGACCATTCCAAGGCAGTTTCTCTGTTGCAGTTCCTTGGTTTGTGCGTCTGGTTTCACATGTGGCGTTTGTTTTGTCCTTATTTACTCCTCAGCACTCGTTCTTTTGGTGCTTCGTGATCGTGCCATTTCCTGGGTAGCTTCATTTATATGCTTTATTAAGGATGTACTGTTTCAACTGTACAATACTCTAGTCAGCATATCGGTCATTACAATGGCCACCATCTAAACCTCGGGGTTTCAATTCATCCATCATTCCCAGATCTGGCTCCACTAGTCTTGAGTATGTTTCGAAATCAATAAAGGCCCTTTCTGGTACTCATAATCGCTCAGATGAAGATGCCCTAATGTCTGTTTGCTACATTTAAGAACACACAAAAAGACATTACCAACAGTGGCATTGCTGCATGAGTGGATCGATATAGAATAGGAAATGTTGAAAAGTCAATAAAGATATTTTTAAAAACTAAATTCGTGAACGGGAATTGACAAGCTTTGAGGGTAGGTAACTCTTTCAAAGTCGTTTTGGTTCCCTTCTGAAAAAAGTTTATTATACCGAATCCTGTTAGAGATGACCCCTTTTGAGCAAAGACTTGGTGTGCACGAAGGTTAACAAAAGTCACAAAAAGTGGCTCCCTAGGTTAAAATGGCGGAAAATCTACCCAAGTTAGCTGGCTCACAGGCGTAGAAAAAAACAGTTATACTGATTTATAGGGATATTCATTACTCGAACTAGGCGAATTTGTTTTAATATCACGGCTCGATATTTAAAAGTAACCATCACTCTTTTTTTTTAAACTAACCAATATTACTGTGAACCATCGTTACAACGACACCATTTGTTCCTAAAGCCGTTGCCATTAAAATGTATTTGCTGTTGTACAGAATACTTAATCAGCAGATTGATATATAAGAAAAGTACTGTGTTGTTCTTATTTCTTCATAGAACATATGTTTTGGATATTTGTTAGAATCGCCTTTCTGAGGCAATTCTAACAAAAATCCAAAACATATGTTTGTGAAGTATTGAATACAATATTCTTGCATGGTTTGTGACTAATTGTCACCTCCTTAGCGAAGGTTTCGTGACAGTCGAATTGTCGTTATATAACGAATTGCGTCGTTTTACCGAGTGTCGGTATAAAGAGGGTTGTCTCTATAACACTTTTCTTTAGAGGTTGACTATAGCTAAATTATAATCTGATACCGTAAGTACAATAGTATCAATAGTATGTGCATGACTTTGTAACAAAATACATTTGTAACATATTTGTCCAGACGACGGTATTTTTTTTCAAAAGTGTTGCATCTACAAAGAATACGAACACACACCTTTTCAAATATACTGAAAATTTAACCTCTAAAAACTGAAAATTTTCATATAAAAAAAATTGATATTTTTCGCATGTTTGCTCAAAACATATCTATGTTTTTGAGCTGGAATAAGGAAAAAATAATGTATACCCCTGTAAACCCCAGTTTTACTATATAAAAATGGGGTTTAAGGGGGGTCAAAATTAAGGTATGTTTTCGTGATCGTTGAATCTGACTCCCCCTATTATCTAGTGCTTCTTGTATTTCAGTCTTTTTTCACTGAAATACTCTGGAATCTAACAGCAACGGAAATTTGTATTTATTCGCTAATAAATAAATGCAACAAAACCAGCAACAAAAGCATTAATTTAAACTGAAACAGCGTCATAAATAAAATGTTGGTATTACTCGTTGAAACATACATTTAATTTATTTAATCCTTTTACCCCTGAGTTTCTGAAATAGACTCTTTCATTTCTGAATTTGGACACAGTCATTGCTGCGAACGGAGGTTTCAGTCAAAAATTAATAACAGAATGGCAAACAGTGTAGATCCTGATGAGACGGCTCTAAATGAGCCGTTTCATCTTGATCTGCACTGTTCACAGTTGCCTTTTGTGTTGTTCTGCAGGGATAAAAAGGTTAAACAAATTTCCATCGGCACAACGTCATGTCATGAAATAATAAAATGAATATGATACCAATCTAGGTGAAAAGTATTAATGCAGTTACCCCGGAAAGGCCAAAACCATAAAAAGTCTTCCCGAGGCACTGACTGGAGAAGAGATGGCAGACAAAGAATAATAAAACACAACGGCACAGTTGCAAAAACCGACATACGTACAGACACCGAAGATTTCCAACAGACCGCCTAGGATCGGTCAGGGTAACCACTATTGTTGGGCTTAACCCTTGTCTTGCCGAACCAAGATTTATTCTGTCTTTGCAAACAGTGGAGATCCAGATCAGTTGGCTTATGAAGAAGCCAACTGATCTGGATCTGCACTGTTTACCATTCAGTATGAATCTCTGTCAACACTCAACAAATCTGAAAGGCTGAAAATTAAAAGTGGGCGGGGCCTCTTAATTTATTCAGCAAGACAAGTTTTAAACTTGTTTTACACAATCGCAACTTTGCCCTTAATTCTAATGCAGCTTAAAATTCGAATATGAGTTCGGTCCATGTAGGGTACACTACCGCATTAGGTAAACATCACAGTAAACGCAGATACAATCGAACCTATTTAAAAGGCCAGCTGTATTGAGCAATCACCTGTAGTCAATAATCAGATTTTCAGGTCCCATCAAACGAATTTAAGTGTACATATACAATGTATCTGTATAAAGCATGCATCGGTCCTAAGAAACCATTTTTTTTTTTGGCTTTCACGTAGGCGTTCTGTTTAACATAGGTTTGATTTCAATTACATAAATTGCAATGAAACAAAGCAGATGGCTCAATGGCAACCCATGCAAAAGACAATGACCAAGCGCCAGCCGTTTGAAACAAATTGAGGAAGCAGCCGCCATTCAGGCTGAGGCCACACTTACTATCGTGCAATTAAAGTGAGAAGCAAAGTTATCAACCATTATTGGGTTAAAACAAAAGATGCATGCAGACTAGACTGCCGCATAAATCTCGTTATAACTTGTCGTTTTGTAACGAATGACAAGCTTTTTAATTGTATCAAAAATCATGTCATGCAATTCGAACTGCGATCAACCTCATGTCGCACTTGCAGATAATAAAGCTAAGACCAATCTGTGCATACACGATCTCATCAGGCCACTCACCAGAAAACGAATATATCCCGTGTGGGCCACACACACACACACACACACACACACACACACACACACACACACACACACCGTATATTCCATTCTTTTTTAAATGGTATTACAGTATAACATCAATGGCTCGAACCCGGATGGCTCGTTTACCGTGGATGATTCGAACTCGTTTTTTCAGTCCTTACAAAATTCTTCCAATAGCTCAAAAAAAACAACAAATATTTAGGGATTATTTTCTTATTTTATCATGGAATTGTATGTTGAGGCGATTCTAATGAGTACACACATATAATCATTGTGTAGAAAATAGAAAAGATTTCCCTAAATTATCGCTATTTGCTTCCTGAACTGGTGCCATGATTAACCCTCAGTGGCTCGAACTACCCATGTCTCGAACGAATTTCCATGGTTCCAAAGATGTTCGAGCCATTGAGGTTCGACTGTATTTTGTTTCGTCACAGCAGTAATGATCTAGTTATGATCTGTGTCATGTTTCATCAATGTGTCCAGATAAGAAGAATATACGTGACATTGTTTCAACTTGCGTTGAACAAGGTCATCCTGAAACCTGATGATTGCCGTCTGTCGTAATTACTCAAAATATAATAATATGATGAATTAACCCATTTAAGCCTAGCGTTCCATAAAAAGAGACATTGGCACCAGTGTAGACCCAGATCAGATGCCGCAGAACGCGGCGTCTGATAAGTGTATACACTGTTTGCTTTAAGTTCAGAAATTTCTACAAAACATGATAATAGTAAAAAACTAATCAGACACCTCTTATATAGGAAATGGACCTCTCTGAAGATTTAAGGTAGACGAGATCATTCGGCATAAATGGGTTAACCAGCGATATTCATCAGACAAAATAATAAAAAGCTGCATAACTGGCGAATCGAAAGTTATTTTGACAGAGGGCGAATGGATAACGGTTCAGAGAGACCCCTTTTATTCCCTCCCGCCTACTTTTGCCTCCTTTCTGAAAAAAAAAAAAAAAAAAAAATCAGCAGTTTCTTTCCTTTTAGAGTAGACCCCTTTTTTAGAAGGGTGTAGTATATATGAAAATAAACAGAAAGTCACAAAAAGCTGTATCTCTTGCAAAAATGATGAAAAAACAAACACAAATGTATCCAGTCTCATTAAGCAGTGTTTTCTCGTATTATTAACCCTTGTCATGCTGAATAAATTAAGATGCCACGCCCACTTCTAATTTTCAGCCAAGAAGATTACTTGATCCAGGTCTTTTTTGATAGAAATTCACATATTTAATGACAAACAGTGCAGATCCAGATCAGTTGGCTTCTTCAGAAGCCAATTGATCTGGATCTACACTGTTGGCAAAGGCAGGGTATATCCGGATTCAGCACGACTAGGGTTAAAAAGAGCCAGCGCACGACAAAGCCTACAATAAGACCTTGTGACCAGCAAAGACTCAAACCAGCGTGTACATCTACCCAGTACGATAAGTGTTCTCGTTTATCCCTCTTTTGACAGCCCGGAGGCTGTAGAAGGCACATGCAATCAGCGAAGACTGATCAGATGCTTCGATGCACAGGCTGATCCGAGTTTTCGTGCTCTGGCGTTTTTATGCGTATTTTTTTTACTCTAATAATTCGGACAGACAGTCTTAAGCAAACAGTGTTGATCCAGATCAGCCGCCGCATTTTGCCACCAGTAAATTTTAAACTTTTTTTTCAAATTTTAGAAGTATAGTAAGCAATAAAGGTCTCCAAATACTAAGGGTAAATACGATACAATGGATGTGCGTATTTATATAACTGTGCATGAGTCCAGATAAGAGGGGATATAAGGTTCACATTTTATTATTTATCCAGGAAAACATATGTTGTGGATACTCATTAAAAGCGACTCGCTCAGTACCACAACATATCTTTTTCTTTTCGAGAAATAATAAAAATATCAATACTTTTGGTTGAAAACAGGGCCTTATCTGGAACCATGACTGTGAAATAAAAAGCTAAAAGGTTGCATTTGGAAACAGAGAACGCATAACAGATAGAAAATGGGAGTTTCGGTTTTATTGAGACACATTATAAGCAGTAATTAAGTTTGCAATACTTCTTACGCCCTCTAGCGTATACATGAGCAGAACTCCCTTTTGAAAGATACTACAATGCGTCTAATTGTTTTGTGTTGAGGTTTTACAGCCCAGTCAATCCAATGGGGTCATGTCGGTTTACCTAACTTCACTTTTACTGGGAAGGCTCAGTCCTCTAAGCGGTTAACCAGTATTGTGCGCATTCTTTCGGCAGGAACTGACAACTGCCATTCTTGAATCAGCGAAAGGGAGAGAATGACCGTAGAAAATATACAATAGGCCTAATGATCCCAAGGAAAATAAAGAATATAATCTAATAAAAATATATAAGATATACTAACGAACACAAAGATTGCATGAAAGGACAAAACAGTTTCCAGAAAATCGACTGACTGTGTCCGTCAAGAAAACATGCCTATATAATTTTGACCCCCTTAAACCCCACTTTAATATAGTAAACCTGGGGTATACAGGAGTATACATTAATTTTCTTATTTCTGCTAAAAAACTTAGATTGTGGGTGCTCCTTAGAACCGCCTCGTCAAGGCGGTTCTAACGAGTACCCACAATCTATGATTTGAGCAGAAATTTGAAAAATATTAGAATTTTTCATCTGAAAATTTTCATTTTTCTTGGTGGTAAAATTTTCTATATATTTGAATAGGCATGTTTTCGTAATGTCAAAAACAGTACTGAGGATGTCTAGAAATAGTTACAATCACAGATCATAACATACCAGTGACACCAAGAGCAATAACAAACAAAACATGATAGCCAGTATAATACATATAATGCCATAAACCAAGGAAAAGCAAACTAACCAGCTCCGCTGATCACAATGCCAGAGAGGATCCATCCAACACAACAATAAGAGAATGAAACAAGCCTTGCAGCGAGCTGCCACAACGTCACACCAAGAACAAATAAAACTAGATCCACAAAAGAAGAAAATTTTCAGATAACAAGTTCTGATATTTTACATATTCCTGCTCAAAACATAGATTGTTGGTACTCGTTAGAACCGCCTCGACAAGGCGGTTCTAACGAGTACCCACAATCTATGTTTTTGATCAGAAATAAGAAAAGTAAGGTATACCCCTGTAAACCACAGTTATACTATATAAAAGTGGGGTTTGAGGGATTCAAAATTCGTTTAGGCATGTTTTTGTGATGTATGAAACAAGCCTCGAAGCGAACAGTCACACGGTCACACCAACAACAAATAAAACTCGAACCACAGCCTTATAACGGTCGAATTAAACCGCTGTGAATAAACAAGGATGATGGTTAATGGCCATTATTACGAAAACACGCTTATTCAAATATATTGAAAATTTTACAACCAAACAAGGAAAACTTTCAGATAAAAAATCTGATTTTTTTTTTTCATATTTCTGCACAAAACATAGATTGTGGGTACTCCTTAGAACCGCCTCGGCGAGGCGGTTCTAACGAGTACACACAATCTATGTTTTTGAACAGAAAAAAGAAAAGAAATGTATACCCCTGGAAACCCCAGTTTTAATATATAAAAATGGGGTTTAACGGGTCAAGACTATATAGGCATGTTTTCGTAATGCACCTCAGACACTGGCAGCCAGAGCTAACGAAAACCACCAGGTGAAACACGGAGGACCCGAACCCGAACAAAGATACAGTGTTTTGGTCCGTCAACTCGTCAATGAAAAACTAAGGCAGGTACCGTCATACATGCACAGACTACGACCCGACCAACCAGGTACATAGCTTCTTTATTTTTGGGACATTTCTCGGTAGGTGCATCAGTAGCCTTGACCCCAAGGTCAAGGACAGAGTTTTTCAAAATTATAAGAAATGCCTTTCTCATCCATATTTAGCTTACTTTGAACATGCACTGATGTGTCTATATAATGATTATCCCTGTCGTTTTGGATTGAAAAGGATCATATCCCACCTGTCCATCCGTCAGTCTGACCGTATTCTCACTGCGGACCCCTATTGTTAAATAACCAAAACGGATGAGCCATTCGCTGATGTATTTTTTTACAGATTATGCTGATATGAATTTTGTCTATATTTTTGTATGTATAATGGGTCGCGCCATGCGCAAACTTGTCTTTGGGCATATGCGGACAGCGAAGGCCAAGATCAGCCTGCACATATGTGCAGGCTGATCAGGGCCTTCACTGTCCCCTTACAGAATCATTGGATACTACAGAATATATGAATGTATAGCTATTGATACTTTGCGCATGCGCAGGACGATCTGAATCTACGTATTTTGTGCATGGTTTAAGGCACTTTTTCGCTTGAAACAGCCCAATTATAATTATGAAATTACATATTCTAGGTAACAGGTGCAGATAAAGAAGTAAGTCAGTATTTAGACAACAACCTAATACATGCGGAGTGTGAATCTATGTGAACCTAATGCACTAAATGTAAGCGAGTTAAATCTGAAAACATTTTTGTTTAAAGGGATACTGATACACTTTGGGGGAGGCAATTCTGTTTACATCATTTTAGTTCCCTTCTAAAAAGGGGTCTACTCCCGTTAGAGTAGACCCCTTTTTTTCAGAAGGGGTTTGATTTATAGGACCGTAAACAGAAAGTCGCTAAAGTTATAGCCCTTGTACAATGATGGGAGAATCTATCAAGTGTGTCCAATACCCTTAAAAGCAGAAAGAGTACAAAGAAACTCTTGCATTTGTTTGCGAGATCACGTATGTGGCCGTCTTTATAGAATATATGTGGAGAATCTGGGGGCGGCTGTAGATTTTATATATATTATATGCATTGTCATTCAATGTATGTGAACAGTGACGAAGCATTCTTAACCTTTTCAACCCTGAGTTTCTGACATGACTCTTCCAATTTTTGCATTTGGACACACCCATTGTTTCAACTAGGTGTTTCAGTCAAAAATCAATAGCAGAATGGCAAACAGTGTAGATTCAGATGAGACGGCTCATTATGAGATGTCGCATTAGGATCTACATAGTTGGCAAAAAAATGTTTTGGTCTGCAATGCTAAAAGCTGTGAGCTAAAAAGTTTTTGTGAAAGCTATTTTGGCACGTACTCAGTACGTTACCGTTGAAATTGTTATATATTGACCCTTAAAAGTACATGTACTAATCGCAACTGAAACAGAGATATTTTGTTTTTTGTTTCGCAATTTTCAGAGAAAAATAAGCTTGACAACTCATGTGAATCGTCTGTTCATGTGAATCATCTGACCAGCAGACAATTTACATGAAATGCCAGGACATATTTCTCTGAAAATAAATACAAACAGAAAACAATAGAGTGTCGTCTGCTACAATTTTGCTTAGCGCTTTAAGAGTTTGATTGCACAACTGGAAACAGATCGAACTATAGACCAAACAAATATCATAAATAGACGGTGCGCATGCGCAGTTGATTTGATCCTACGTCCATCACGTGTGTATTTACGTAAATATAACACATGTGCTAGGATTTTATAACACTATTATCACGGGACTATTATACATAGTAATATAGTTGATACATGTATATGCCTTTAACGCTTAGCATGCTAATTCAAGAATCAGACAACATTTTGAATTTATTTCTTATTTCATGCTTATTGTCTCCAAATGATATTTTTATGAACTGTCAATTCTATTTTCTGTGAAATTAAGAAAAACGATCATCAATTCGTCGCAAAAAATGTCTACTGAATTGCCAAGAGAGTGGTAAAAAGGTTAAAGGCTAGATGTACATTGTATGCATCCGGTACGACTCAGGTTTTGCTACTACCAGTGTTTTCACGGTAAAACCTGATATATCCAGGAAATTCCATTTCTCTCTAGAAAATAATCAGGTTCTATTATTCGTGCTATCTTCTTCCATTTCCCTTCCTTTTCGAGCTTCTTCATCAAAGGTTCAAGCCGGTCTTTGTATTCCGACACAGTACAGAGGAATTCTAATCTAGTAACAATCACAATAAATCCACCTACAAGTACAACGTAAACTGGACCGCGCCATGCAAAAAAAACTGTCTTCGGGCATATGCAGACAGGGAAGGCTCAGATCAGACTGCGCATCCGCGCAGTCTGATCAGGGCCTTCGTTGTCCGATAACAGAACCATTGGATACTACAGAATGTTTCATTAGTCGGATGAGACTTTGCGCATGTGCAGGTTGATGCGAATCCGCACATTCTGCACATGTTAGAGGACACTTTTTCGCTTGACGCGACCCAAATACACTTTGAATAATACGCGAGTCAACAAAATATTTGATGAATTCAAAATATGAAATTACATGTATCTACATTATCGGTTTGTCCACAAGTTTGAGACTGGGAATATAGGACGCGAATTTATAGAGCAAGTGAAGTGACATACCAATTTCTATTCATAACCATGAAATCGCTATTTTGAAATATTTATTTTTCTAAAATTTCAACAAGTATCTTTTTCTACCAGTTCTGAAATATCTAAAACTGTTGAAATTGTGACAAAGAGTGTAGACGCTTATCAGACGGTTTTCTACTGTTGCAGATGCCTGCCTGTATATCCCAACAGTCAATGAAAGTAATAAAAATAATAAACATTTGGTTTTGTTTGTGTTGAGGTTTTACAGCCCAGTCAACCCAATGGGATCATGTCGAGCGCGGTCAGTTTACCTAACCACACATTTACTGGGCAGGCTTAACCAGTACTGTGCACATTCTTTCGCCAGAAACTGACAACTGCCCTTCTTGAATCAGCGGAAGGGAGAGAATGACCGTAGAAAATATTTCATGATCAATTTCCACGAAAGAATGTTGCCGACCTCGGCGGGGGTTGAACCCGCGACCTCCTGGTCTCCAGTCGGACGGCGCATCCAACTGAGCCACCGAGGCCGGCTCCTAAACATTTGGTACTCGTCATGAAATGAAGTCACTGACAGCACTGGCGTATATTTGGAGAGTCTAGGACCAAATCAATCTGTGCATCCGCGTTGACTGATCAGGTTTTCGCTGTTTGCTTCCAGAATCACTGGATACTGTAAATATATCAATGTATAGCAAATGCCCAAATCAGCTTCTATGGCTTCGTTTAAATGTCCCCATATACCCCAAACACGTGTTTTCTTATGGCACAGCTAATTAAAAACAACTCTAATCGATAGTATGTTCTTTGTTTCCAAAGGCAATATTTTTTACGTTTATTTTACTACATTGCAACTGGTGTTAGTGCCGTGAGGCGGCGGTAGAACGTTTCCCCGTTTATCACCGCGGTGCAGATTATATGTTATTTCCTTTGGGAATATTGGGCCTTTTGTGGTATATTTGAAAATGGAGTTCAGCTCATGTATACGCTAGAGGGCATACGCAGTGTTGCAAAACTTCATTACTGCTTATGTAGAGCCTCTATAAAACCGAGACTCCGATTTTCTAATTCTAGTGTGTTCTTTGTTTCCAAAGGCAATATTCTAGACGTTTATTTGTATGTGATATGTTTTACCTGGCTTTACAATCCTGATTAGTTCATGCAACGCAGCACAGGGTATGTGCCCTCCAATGAAACAGCCCGAAGCAGTTACTGCATCATACGTGTCTGGTATAAAGCAATGAGAGTACAACTTATTTCCTGTTAGCTTTCCTGCTTACAAACCCCCATCTAAAAAGAGTCTTTTTTAAAAGAAATTAAAAGTATTTAAGGGTGCAAATGCTTTCCTTTTAGAGTAGACCCCTTTCCATAAGGGACAAAAACAATTTTGATAGAGTTACTCTAGTGAAAATGTATCTATTGTCCTTAAATAAGCTCAAAACATCGAAAAATAATGAAACTTTAACAGTTTAACTCGTTTATGCCAAGGCCAAGTGGACCTCTCTTTTAATGTTTTGGACCAGTTCATTTTCAAAAAAAGGTAGTCTGGTTATTTTTCATTATTATTCCCATGTTTTGTATAAATTCCTGTATGTTATGCAAACATTGTAGACCCTGATCAGAGGCCGCGTCTGATCTGGCCCATCAGTGTCCGCCACTCATTCAGTTGTTTATAAACAGCAACACGTAGGTATATTTACATTGTAGCCAAATAAACGTGTTCAAATTATAGTACAAGTCCGGTTAGGCTATAAGGTGTCCGAATATTATGTGTCAGTAAGGTAATGGACTTGTTTAAACACTTAATCCATGTTCTGAACACTTATACCAGGACAAAGATTTACGTATCCCAATGTTAGAGGTTTACATTAACGTACTAAAACAAGTAGGTATAAAGAAAAGTCCTGGGAGTGCCACAATCACAAGTCTCAGCCAAACCCTGACACCAAGAGGAAGAAGAAAGAGTCACAAACCAACATGCGCAAAACAGAACAAACGCACGAAAAGCACACAGATCAGCTCTCTCTACCCAAGCGAGATGATTGCAATTTTTAGAGGACTGAAAAAACACAAAGAAAAAACGCAAGGCAAGACGATATAAATCACCTTGTAAAATTAACCATAAAGCTACACGGAGTAAGAGCAACATCGGGACCACAACCTTAGAATGGTTAGTAGTATAAACTATCTGGTTGGCGGGAGGGGGGTGTTTAAAGCACTTTTACAGTCAACTAACTTCACCCTGAGTCCCAACAATACTCTTAATACAGAAATACATAAACAGTCTGTTCGCATAATGACTCCCAACTCAGTCGATGCATCAAAGCAAATACATAAGAATCAAATATATTATCATGCTAAACAAAGACGAGTACTCATGGCTAATTCTTATTGTAAAAGTCAACAAAAAAGAAACTAATGAACTTTCAGTGCTCTGTTAGCGGACAGCAAAGGCATGGATCATATGGAGTCACAGTATGATCCGCTGTCACTACTTCTTTCTGCAGTTCGAATTGTACATACTAAGTTTAGAACTCTTCTACTGGAAACAGCACTATTTACTAATACTCACCAGATGCAATAAGCAGTTGTTTCTCAGACAGAAAGGCACAGTGGTACTTATCATATAAACGGTCCTTTCTCGCCATATTCAACATGTCTTCTGAAGAGTCCAGTGCATCAATATGTCTGAATCCAAGCTCACGTAGCTAGTAATGAAATGGATTTGAAATTAATTTGAAATTAATGAAACCATAGCATTACCCCAATTCATAACGTTAACATACCCACGTAACCTTTCACAACCCATATTATCTATGTACATTGGGAGTGGGGGAGAGTGCGTGTTGTGAGGGGAGGCGTGCTATGCGAGGATATACATTATTAGGTGAATGTTATAACTTTCAGAATATTGCTGCAGTTTATTTTTATTCCAATATGTTTCACTTAAAGTATGAAAATAATTATATGCTATGGTCTTGTAAAACGTTTGTGTTGGCGTCACCCTTTCCCTTAATTACATGTACAAACTACAAGTTGGTACTTGACAATATATACAAAAAGTAGTTGTTCCGACGGGGATTAATTGAATCCTTTTATTGCTCATTTATCACTAGTATGTTACGAGAAAGACTTCAAATTGTCTCTCTCCAAGGGAAATCAAGCCTATGGTTTGAGACAATTAATTCAAATTCTAAACATTATGGCGATTTTCTAAATATTGATAATACAGATATTGGATAAACGGTCGATATAGTTTATCCAAAATAAACTTATTAATAAGCTATCATACAAAATAGCATAAGTCGCCTCACTAGTTCCTCACTGATATAGATATATTCGAGACGAAAGTTAAGAGCATCACCAACTGTTTGACAAGACCACAAAGTATAATAGTTTCATCCTCTGAAGAAGAAAAAAATGCTTTGCATTACAAAAATATAACTGAAGATACCCAAGAAATGCCTCAATGACGAAGTAAAGCCTTCCCGAGGCACCCAAATGAAGGAGAGATATGGAACAAATAATGACTAAAGAAAGGGCACATATGAAACCATTTATGCACAATATCACAAAAACATGCCTATATAATTTTGACCCCCTTAAACACCACTTTTATATAGTAAAACTGGGGTTTACGGAGGTATACATTATTTTTCTCATTTCTGTCCAAAAACATAGATTGTGGGTACTCGTTCTAGCGAGTACCCACAATCTATGTTTTGAGCAGAAATATGAAAATTTTTATCTGAAAATTTTCAGGTTTTTTTTGTGGTAAAAATTTCAGTATATTTGAATAGGCGTGCTTTCGTAATGAACAAATAAGAACTGCACAGAGTAACCGCATTTGAACGGTCAGCAGGAAAACTACTGGGGCCGTAAAGTAATTTTACTCGCACGAAAACCTTTATTTCCGATGCAGCTCCATGATATTTCCGCATAGAGGTCCTCTACCTCATCTGTGAAACATCACAGAAGAAGAGGTGAGTAACAAACAATGACAAAATAAACGCCATGTATTTCACTAACGACGTGCGAACAGAGAAGCACTGTAACTGAGGAACCTACCTGGATCAAATCTATTTTAATCAAAATCAATATAAATAACACGGCTATACCTTATCTCGCACAAAAGGAACGTCGCTACGGGTTGTAATGCTCCATATTCCAATGCAAATACCAATAACGTACAGACAGTGTGTGAAGCCAAACAAAAATATGTATAGCTATTATTTGGAACTAGCTTTTTGAGTATGTGTTCCTAATTCACAAGCACAAAACATATGCCAATCGAATAAATCATCCTACTGTGCTTTCGACATCTTTCAGAAAGTCGTGTTTTGCTTGGCGCTTTACACAGACGAAGTATATTTGCAAGCTTTTGTAATGATTTAATGCAAAACCATTTCTCTTAACTACGTATACACGAAATGCTTTATTCTAGTCATTGATTTTTTAAAAATAAAATCAAATATTTTCACTTTTTTTATCATAGTGAATGCAAATTATGCAAAAAATCTGTAGGGTAGGTAACTTGTAGGCAGATTTTCAACAACTTCCGCTTGTTCAATTTTCTGAAATTTTCACAATATTTTTGTGAAACATCAATAACTCAAAATCAGAAAGAAAAGAAAGAAACATTTTCTTAGACATAAGTTCAAAAAAATCGCTTTACTGCAGAAATTGTATAGGTCAGACCAACGTTTGCTACTAAATTTAAGTTTAGGGTCAGTATTTCAGAACAAAACACAGAATCAGAAAAGACAAATGGTTTCTGATAAGATATGGTCAATCAGAACAAAATATTTTCTTTTAAAATAAAACGCCACGCAAAAACGTCTTTCCGAGTGATGTCGAAATGAACAGTAATATTATTATGTTATAATTTCACGTTTCGGCTGAATCAAGATGCATACGTAGCTACGTACATTACAATTGAACAAATGATATAAAGATGACCATAATGCAATTCTACTATACTCAGTCCAAGTTGTCTTGACCGAATTATGCAAGTGTCAACATTGTTCTGAATTATATACAGTCGACTCTCGTTATCTCGAACTCCAAGGGACTCTATGAAACACTTCGAGATATCCGTAGTTCGACATATCAGATTTACGGAACTGAGGAAAAAACAATTAATCGAACAACCACCTTTAACAGAATAAATACGTAATTTGACTCCTAAGTTAGAGATATATTGAAAATATTGTGGAAAAGAATATTTTATTGACTGTTGGTAGACCTCTGTGTTAAAACAGGGGCCAGATTATCACTTCGAGATAAGCGGTTATTTGAGATAAGCGAGTTCTAGATAACGAGAATCGACTGTACTAAAGGCTCATCCATATCATATATCATAGACAAATTGAAGCGATAAGAGATGATCTTAGCATATAATCTGAGCTTTTGATCAAGTCTTTTACACATGTATTATTGCACTTATACGAGTAATGGTGTTCATGGTAGGAATACAATATTGTTTAAATCAATTTGAGGTGATGCTGTTTAATGTAAGCATTTCTTTGGTACACTGTTCAGCTGTTCTAGTTATTTTTTTGTATGGGGACCTGATTAACTTTCAAGGGCCCAAGTCTAAAAAAGGGTCTCCTCTAAAGAACAGAATTTGCTCCCCATCACGAAAACATACCTATATAATTTTGACCCCATTAAACCCCACTTTTATATAGTAAAACTGGGGTTTACAGGGGTATACATTATTTTTCTTATTTGTGGTCAAACACATAGATTGTGGGTACTCGTTAGAACCGCCTCGGCGAGGCGGTTCTAACGAGTACCCACAATCTATGTTTTGAGCAGAAATATGATTAATATCAGATTTTTTATCTGAAAACTTTCAGTTTTTGGTGGTGAAATTTTCAATATATTTATATAGGCGAGTTTTCGTAATGCCATGGGAGCTAATTCTGTGCTTGTAGAGAAGACGCTTTTTTGAAAGGGGCTTGGTGTTCAGGAAAGCAAACAGAAAGTCACTAAAAATGTCTTCCTATTAAAAAATGGCAGTAAATCTACAAGTACACCAATTCCCTTTAAGCTCCTATAATAATGTTTTGCAGAATGAACGTACGCCTCTTGCTACCATTCCAGTCCCAGCTCCTACATCAAGAATTCTAGCTTCACTCCTCGTTTCCACTGGAAAGCTCTCTGCACAGTACTTCACCGTTAAAACTGTTGCTTGATACCCAACTGCGTTCATATCCTATAATGAAACATGCTACATGTATAGTCAAAAAAGACCACAAACAGAGAATACAGACCGCTGGTTGACAAAAAGGCCCATAGAGCATATATGATTCGCGAAGCCCTAGACCAGTTTGCACAGCCACGCGTCGGGTCAAGATCTTTGCTATAAGTCCTATATTTTTAAGAAGATCCCTATGTTGTGTAGGCGAACAGCGAAGATCTAGACCAGACTGCGCTACCGCGCAGGCTGGTCTGGATCTGCGTTGTTCGTATATGTTCTAAAGTCCTTTTTTTCACCGGCCCAATTATATTAACAGCAAAGGCCTAGGATACGTTTCACATATATTTCTTTCTGTCCAGGGTCTTCTCCAATATCCGACCAAACATTTTGTGCAATACCCAGTTATTCTGCAAGCGGTGAGTAATGTCGCAGACTAATGTTCACATTGCGGTAAATGTACAAATACATTAAAATATATTAAAATAAAAACGAGAGATTTAAATGAAAGATAAATGTACGTATTGATGGATGTTTGAAGATTGTTGAAGAGAGTTAGAACTTCTCTGTGGCATTTCTCGAAAATGAATCAAACAGACAAGTCTTTGCGCTTATCTTTTGATTTCATTTGTATAAATTACATGACATGAAAAAAAAAAAAATATTTTAATGAAAGATAAATGCACTTATGGCTGTTTCAAGATTGTTGCAGACAGTAAGAACTTCTCTGTGCTCTATGGCATTTCTAGAAATGGACCAAACAGACAAGTCTTTACACGTACCTCTTGATCGCATTTTGTGTAAATTACATTTAACATGTAACAATATTATTGCCATTGTTATATTTATACAAGCAAAATAAAGTTTATATTAAAATGGAAGAAAACTGAAATAAAATAAAACAAAATGCTGTGTTCATCCTTAGTCGGAACGAACAAAACATTTACTTACCTGGAACCCTATCAGCATTAAGGGCAAGGTTGGATAGCCGTAAAACTTTGGTTTAAGCTTTCTCCCTGCACTCCTGCCCACCACTCAAGTAAAATGAACTAGACATTTTTAAACGTGTTTTGCGGTGTAGTTTAGAGATTCTTATTCTTTAATCCATTGAAGACTGGAGACCCCTGAACGGGTAAATGGCAAACAGTGCAGTTCCAGATCAGACGCCACAGAACGCGTTCTGATCAGGGTCTCAGCTGTTTGCAAATAGTTCAACCGTATTTCTTTAGGAATATCTATATCATATATCCTAACATACCTAAAATCGAAAATGGACTTTCAATATATAGTGTGGGAGAGTTTATTCAATCTTTAAAGGATTAATAAGGGAAATGAATATACTTTCAGGGTGGGTTGGGGGAGGGCGTTTGGTTGAAAGGGGCTCAATACTGTCTAACTCGTTTTACCTTCCTTCCAAATGTTTAAAATATTCATGTTGTATTGGAAGTTCCGTAACAACATGTAATGTTGTTAGAACTTGAGGCCCAACCCAACTGCATTATTTAATTTTGCAATAAAATATAAAAGAAAATAATTTGCCTTTAAGAATAGACCTATTTTCAGAAGGAGCATGATGTGCAGGAAAACAAAAAGGAAGTCACAAATGTTGTCTCCCTTGTAAAACATTGCATTACGAAAACATTCCTATTCAAATATATAGAAAATTTCACCTTCAAAAACTGAAAATTTTCAGATTAAAAAAACTCTGATATTTTTCATATTTCTGCTCAAAACATAGAGTATGGGCACTTGTTAGAACTGCCTCGGCGAGGCGGTTCTAACGAGTACCCACAATCTATGTTTTCGAGCAGAAATAAGAAAAATAATGTATACCCTTGTAAACCCCAGTTTTACTGTATAAAAGTGGGGTTTACGGGGGTCGTGATATGGAAAATCTACCATCGCTGCGTTCAATAAAGCAGATTACTCGTGAGAGATGTTTCCAAACTATTCTTCATCTTCTGAACGGTTATTATAAACGAATCTTGGTAACTGTTTATATTCTCGTTTACGAGACTTGATAATAGATCGAATAAATTATATCAATAATTATTAATTTTATAAGAGATCGATAGTATAATGTAAATCCAGCACACACACACACACACACACACACGCACGCACGCACACACACACACACACATACACACACACACACACACACACACACACACACACACACATACATACACACACACACACACACACGCACGCACGCACGCACGCACACACACACCCACATACATACACACACACACACACACACACACACATACATACACACACACACACACACACACACACACACACAAAAGCATGCTAAAAGAAAATATTCGCATAGGACGCCATTTTGGTTGTGCCAAAAGAAAGCTTGAGATTAGTTTGCTGATTTTGGCTGCCGACGTCCGAAAGCTGTCACAAATGATCGAAAATTTTAATATATATAGTTTGCGAGTGACCGCGAACGTCCCGCTTACCTGAACTCAGCCCAGTTGTATCATTTTACCTTAAAACCTAAAATATATTAATATAAATGTATGAAATACCGATTCATAATCGGAGAGAGTTGTCCATTTGCGATATGTATCAAGCACCTCATCTCTCGTGATTCCTTCTTGTGTGATCTTGCGAACCCATTCATTACATGCCGCGATTTGATCATATCCATTGTTTAAGGATCCGTTCACTGTATGACTTTCCATTTCTAGTCTGAAAAAAGCTTCATAACAAGTTAAATGTTTAATGGAAAGACATTTATTGTTAACCTCATATTTTCTTCTATTGTTCCCTCAGGAAGGTTTTACTTCGTGATTATGGTATTTCCTTGGTATCTTTATCTATACAGTCAAACCGCAATCGCTCGAACACCGATTACTCGTTTGCCATGGCTAATTTGAACCCGTTTTTGAGTCCCTACGAAATTATTCCGATAGCTAAAAAAACAAATATTAAGGATTTTTATCGTGAAATTGTATGTTGTGTGTACTCATTAGAATTGCCTCATCGAGGCAATTCTAATGAGTGCTCTCAACATACAGTTATGAGTAGAAAAAAAAAATCGAAAAAATTTCCCTGATTAATCGTTATTTTTTCCAGACCTGGCGCCATAATTAACCCTCGGTGGCTCAAACTACCCCATTACTCCACTTCCCAAGATATCTGAATACGTTCAAGGCTCCGAAGAAAATAAAATAGATTAAGTAAGGCCAGACGTTTTAGGGCCATCACGCGGCCGAAAAGAAAATAACCGTGGGAGTACAAAGCTACAGTCCGCCCGGGGATGGGTGGGAAGGGCAGCGTTGTTGGATAATATTCGGAAACATTCCTGAGCGAATACTGAAAGTGCACCGAAGATCAAACAAACTCACCCGACAATGTATAAAAGGGCTGTCCGACGAGAGTCTGTATTCGGTACCATTTCGCCAGCACAACTAGACGCATCACCAGAGAATCAGTCAGCCGTGTCTTCACCATCACGAGAACATACCTATATAATTTTGACCCCTAAAACCCCACTTTTATATAGTAAAACTGGGGTTTACAGGGGTATACATTATTTTTCTTATTTCTGCTCAAAAACATAGATTGTGGGTACTCGTTAGAACCGCCTCGGCGAGGCGGTTCTAACGTGTACCCACAACCTATGTTTTGAGGAGAAATAAGAAAAATATTAGGCTTTTTATTCTAAAAAATATCAGATTTTGGAGGTAAAATTTTCCATATGTTTGAATAGGCGTGTTTTCGTAATGAAAACATGACGTTCATACACATATGAGGCATAACGTGAGTAAATATACCTTCTGACATATGTGCTAAACGAAGACAAGTAAGCCAGCGCACGACAAAACCTACAATAAGACCCGCGTGACCAGGAGAGACACAAAATTAGCCTGTACATTCACTTAGTATGGCAAGGGTTCTCGTTTATCCCTCTTTTGATAGTCTAGAGGCTGCAAAAGGCACATGCGATCAGCGAAGTCTCTGATCAGACTGCGGGGATGCGCAGGCTGATCTAAGGCTTCGCTGGTCGCACAAGTCTTATTGTAGGTTTTGTTGTGCGCGGGCTCAAAAGAAATCTGCGCATGCTAACAGTCTGATTAGAGTCTTCGCTGTCCGCATGAAACAAACTTTGCATCACTGGCTACCAAAATGCGCCCAGGGAAGAGTTCTGATAAGACCGCACGTATGCACAGAGTGATCTTAATCTTTGCTGGACGCACATGTCCGAAACTGCGATTCGTTATTACTATTATTACTATTAACATTATTATTATTTCTATTATTAGTTGACAATGTATGCTTAAGATACTGTTATCAGTCCAGTGTAAAGGGTGTTAAAATAATAAAACAAAAGTACACACCTACATTAAGTTATTACGTTCTCCACCTATAAAAGGTTGTTCATCAATGAATAAAATGTTGAGCAAAAATTATAATTCTGACCTCAGTCGTGACCTTCCATTAACTTACAAAGCGAGTAAGGCTCCGAACACTTCAATATAGAACAACGCAGCAATCTGTAGAAAAAAATGCTTATATTTTGTATCCTTCCTTTTTAAGGCTGGTGCGTTTTGAATCAGCATCAGACGTTCAATATATAAACGAACTACAAGGCGTATCTGACAGGGAACACATACATACATGCAAGCCCGGGTACCTGCGGAATCTCTTGGCCGCTTCATTACGAAAACAAGCCTATTCAAACATACTGAAAATTTACCACCAAAAAAAAAGATGAAAATTTTCAGATAAAAATTCTGATATTTTTCATTATTCTGCTCAAAACATAGATTGTGAGTACCCACAATCTATGTTTTTTAACAAAATAATAAAAATAATGTATACCCCTGTAAACCCCAATTTTACTATATAAAAGTAGGGTTTAAGGGGGTCACAATTATTTAGACATGTTTTCGTGATGTACAGTAAACCGTGGATACTGTAGAATTTAACATCGTTATTAAAGTTTACTATTGACCGTTCTAAGCCATTATTTCTGGTGTTATTCACTCTTTGTTATTTGTCGGAGCTACAGCCTGCTTTCTGTAGTTTCCGTGTTTTGTCATGTTTATTGCCTTATTGTTGTGTTTATTTGGTTCTGTCTAGCTTTGCGATCACCTCGATTGAGAAAACGGAGCTAGCTTGCCTTTCCCTTTGTTTGTAGCCTGTGAGTTTTTCTTGGTTTGTATAACTTCTGTGATGTCCGCTGTAGTTTACTTACTCTTTATGTTGGTAATGACGGCAGGCTATATTCTGTATATTTGTTTCCTTTTGGACATCTGTAGTATTTTTATGGAATATCTATAAACGTAATGACGTCTTTAAGTCCACAATAATATCAATACAATATGGCGGGCATCAGCAGTCGAAATGACTGCATTATTAAAAATATCTACGTTCAGAAATGAAAGGTGTGTAAGAAAAAGAATATATCATGGGTGTGAAAGGAAGATAGAAAAATCCGTCCCTCGTGATCACAGTCTGGCATCACTCGGCAAGCCTCGTGATGCCAGACCGTGATCCTCGAGACGGATTTTTCTATCTACCTCGCACACCAATGATAGATCCTTATAGACTGTCCCAGCCCCTCGAAGCGCTTATAATATGTTATTGAGTTTATAGTGTTTCTTAATACGAGCCGCAAAGTCAGAAAACGTATCATCGGACATGTGCGCCCAGAGAAGATTCAGATCAGACTGCGCATCCGCGCAGTCTGATCAGAATCTTCACTGGGCACATTTTGGAGCCAAGGACGCAAAGTTTCTTTATGCTGACAACAAAGACTGATCAGACAGCGCGAATGCACAGGCTGATTTGAGTCTTCATAGGCGCACATGTCAGAAGGTAGGTTTTCTCACGTTCAGACTCATTTAATATCCTCCTGCTTACATACTGAGAATGTACAACGCATCAGATGCATTTTTTATCGTTTCCTTTAAAGTTTAATACACTTTTATGGGAGGAAAATGTCAAATTACCTTTGCTCCTCTCTGCTAAAAGGTCTACTCTGAAAGGAAAGAATTTGCTCCCATGAGGAATGAACAGTCATAGATTTTGACATTCGAACTTGAAGTCAAGGTTGCACCAAATAGTAGCCAACTACCCTCTATATTCAAACGTGACGGACGGACGGACGTACATACAAACACATGCTGTTTTACATGAAAACATAATACCTGATTTTTCTTCGAAATTGCGGGTATAATAAAATATAATGATAAATACCTGATATGTAAAAATCAAATAAATTTGTCTTCTGTAACTCTTACATGTAATACAATTTTACATTTTTCTGGTAAAGCGTCCTTTCCCAGAATTAATAAGAAAAGATATTTACCTTTATGTTTATCTAGTAAGGGGATCTTTTAAAACACTTGAATGACTTCTGTCTTACACACATGTATATTTCAACTGGGTACGTGAAGGTTTACCTTCGTATATTACTGAAGCTCAGTGAAGCATTGAATATTTACATAGTACAGGTGCGTTTCATATGTGTATGCCAAAAATTAATAAGATCTCGCTTCGCATTAGCACACCTATGTAATTGGTATCTTCCATGTTGCATAGCTGTGTTATTGTGATTGGAACAAGTATCAGTGGTAGCTATAGATCCTTTGACAAATGAAATGGTGGTTTGTATAACTGCATATATTTGTGTTTTTTGTATTGTTATACATGTTTTCACGCGTTTTAGAAATATTTGTATTTGTTATGTTGTCAGGAAAAAGAAATAATAAATTAAAAAAAAATCTTTCCGTTGCGAGTAGACCTTTTTCTCGAAGGGGCTTGGGGCACAGAAAAGCAAACAAGAAGCCACAAAATTAACTGAGGTCAATGATATTTAGCAGTTGTGCTATTGCAAGGCGTATTCAGTAACCCATGCTTGCCAGCATTTCTAGTAGACAATATTAATCACAAATAGAAACGCCCTTATTTCGTGTATTGAAGAAACAGTTTAGTAAAACCGTTTTCTCTACTCATAATAAAATATTGGGGTAAAGAGGAGAAATTGCTCCCCTCTTTTCCTCAGTATTTTCAATATATCTCTAACTTCAGGAGTCAAATTACATATTCGTTTCTGAAATGTGGTTGCTCGATTTTTTTCCCTCAATTCTGCAAATCTGGTATGTCGACATACGGATATCTCGAACTATTTCAGAGAGTCCCCTGCACTTCGAGATAATGAAGATAATGAACGTTGAATGTGTTTTCTTTAGATTGATATGGTTATACATTTTGTCATGTTCATTTTCTTGATTTCATCGCAGTTATTTTAATGTAATTTAATTGTTTTTCTGTGAATGTAAACTGGTTGAGTTGGGAATATCTAGGGACCGAACAATTTCTAGGCACAGTCCATCCTCAATGGCTCGAACATCTTTGGGACCATGGAAATTTGTTCAAGACATGGGTAGTTCGAGCCACTGAGAGTTAGTCATAGCGCCAGGCTAGGAAGCCAATGGTAATAATTTAGGGAAGTCTTTTTAACCTTCTATACAACAATGGTGTATTGAGTGTACTCATTAGAATCATTAAATGTACTCATTAGAATCGCCTTGATGATGCGATTCTAATAAATACACACAGCATACATTTTCATGATAAAATATGAAAATTTCCCTAAAATATCCATAAATGTTTGCTTTCTTTGGCTATCAAGAGAATTACCATGGGACTAAAAAACGAGTTCGAATTACCCATGGAAAACGAGTCATTGGTGTTCGAGTTGAGGTTTTACTGTCTAAGGGATAATATCGGAACCACGGGTGAAGATTAGGTTCCTGTGTTTTTATAAAAACCCCGATGTAAGTATTTTATTAAACAACTGGCCGTTCTGAAAAAGGTGGATCTGATATTGTTTACTCTTTATATTACTTTGTGACCTCTAGCTGAGTTGAGTTGTGTTTATGTTGTTATGTCCCAGCATGTTTGGGGTCTTTTTTTTTTTTTTTTTTTTTTTTTTTTTTTTTCATTTGTTCTGTCTTATCTAGCTTTGTGATCACATCATTTGGGGAAGGGGGAGCGCCTTTCATAAATTCCATATGAAATGGCCACTCATGTAAGATCCTCTATATACAGACTAGCCGAGATTGTATTAGCCCAGTCAGCATTCTACGTAAATCTATATCGGGCCGTCATCGGCCCGTCAGGGTAGCTGACGGGCCGATGACGGCCCGATGTAGATTTACGTAGAATGCTAGCTGGGTAGTATAACAATTAAAAAATCATAAATTAAGGGGTCTTAATAAACTGGGAGTTTTTGTCAAGAGAGACAATTTTATTTTAATTTAAACCTCCTGTTTTGCTTTAGCCCTTTCTGAAAAAGGGTCGAGTCAATACAATTTTGAATAATTTGGTTTCCTTGAAAGTATATTCATTTCCTTTAAGAAAATAAAAAAGAATAAAATAAAATAAAACTCGAAGAACAACCATTTCAAGCTGAGTCGAAAAACAAAAGACAAAACAAAGCGAAAATTATATTTTCGCATCACGAAAACAAAAACAAACAAAAAAACAGAGACATAAAAAAATAAAATAAATAAATAAAAAATAAAAAAAAAATAAAAAAAAATAAGGATAAAAATAATAATAAATAAATAAAAATAAAAATGAAAATTACAAGAACGAGTATTAATTCGATACATGTAACTCTCGACATGTAAAACATCAAATAAAACTATTCACTGGTCGTACTCATGTTACTGTCTGTTTAATCTTTAATATTGTCTGGGTTTATTCTGCAGACGATAAATTGATGACTTTTTTCTTGTTTTCCGCAGACAACCGGATTTGACAAATCCTTTTTTTCTGAGGAAACTAAGAAAAAAAAATACCAAGAGTGCTCAGCGTTAATCATCACGAAAACACGTCTATATAATTTTGACCCCCTTAAACCCCACTCTTATATAGTAAAACTGGGGTTCACAGGGGTATACATTATTTTTCTTATTTCTGCTCAAAAACATAGATTGTGGGTATTCGTTAGAAGCGCCTCGCCGAGGCGGTTCTAACGAATACCCACAATCTATGTTTTGAGCAGAAATATGAAAAATATCAGAATTTGTATCTGAAAATTTTCATTTTTTTGGTGGTAAAATTTTCAATATATTTGAATATGCGTGTTTTCGTAATGTTTTTCTTGTTTTCCGCAGACAACCGGATTTGACAAATTCTTTTTTTTTTGTTTTCTGAGGAAACTAAGAAAAAATAAAAACCAAGAGTGCTCAGCGTTAATTATTATTTATTTGTATGTGCTTGTTTCTGACTGTCTGCGAAGATTATTTAGATATGTCAGTACTTTTCCACAACCGCATTATTATTTATATCGGTTATAATCACCTGTAATCGGACCTCGAAAAATTTCCACTCATCTGACCACAAAGGTACCTATTCTTTCGTTCCGGATTGGAGTCCAAGGGACACGTGTTCTTTCGTTTTGGTTTGTATATTTTTTAAAGAAAATAGGACTTGATATTTAATGTGAATCGTCTGCCTAGCAGTCGATTTACATGGAATGCAAAGTCATTGTTTTCTAGGAAAAAAAACTATTCGAAAATGCCGTTCATCCAGCATGCAAAGTGTTAAGGACTTTCAATGTTACGGATAAAATACTGACCCTCAAAAGAAACGCAACACTTCTGAACTGCATAGAAAAGCAGGATTAATGCCTTATTTTTTTATTTTTATTTTTCTATTTTGCAATAAAACTTGACCTGTATGTGTTCGTCAACAAGTTTATGCATGTATAGTTTATACCGAGGTATAAATAATTCAAATATACTCTCAAGTTTTGACCTACAAGCACGTTATACACTCTGAATCTGTTCTACAATCGTAAAGTGGGCCTGCGCATGACAAAACCAACAAAATGACATGTGCGCCCAGCGAAAGTCGAATCATACTAGGCATCCGCCCAGTCTGATCAGCGTCTTCGCTGTGCACTCAATGTGTAGCTAAAGACCCAAGCTTTCTTCATGCGGACACCGAAGACTCTGATCAGACTGGGCGGATGCCCAGGCTGATCTGAGTCTCTGCTGAACGCACATGTCATTTTGTAGCTGGCTCAAGTATTATTCTTCATTTCTTTTGCCATTTAATAGTGCTGCATTTCTTTCTTTGGCTCGGTATACTATGAAACAAAAATGTTGTGGTGTGACAAATATGTCACGTAAAATGCCATGTTTACAATTTTGTATGTTTGTATACAGTTTTTTAATATTTTATGAAGTATATTTCTTATAGCAGTATAACAAAACATACATTCAAACCATGAAATACAACAAGCGTACAGAAGCGAATAGTTTGGATAAAAATGCCGCGGTCTGACAAAAGGAACCCTATACCGCAAAGTTTGATAATTTGTATCTTTTTTTGTATATTCTGACAACTCCACCAACATATAGACTCAGGGCCCAGTTGTTCAAAGTGTCGTTAGCTTAACGAGCTCGTTAAGGGTCATTTCGTTAACTGTTTTAGTGGATTCAATATACAATATTCTGATATTTTTTGCTGAAAAAAATGTGAGTAGCTTTTGCACTGCAAAAGCTACTCACATTTTTTCAGCAAAAAATTTCAGTTAAATTGCGTATCACTCGATGTAAATTTTAACGAATCGTTAACTAACGACGTCGTTAGTTTTGAACAACTGGGCCCAGGTCTTAAAAGTTCAATGATCTGCCATAAAACATCACAGAGAGATGTTCTTTTTAAATTATTACATGTATAAAGTGCCAAGTCTGAGATTCTCACTTAAAAAGGTCACCAAACGTTTTGACGTCATAATACATTCCAAAATTTTGTTTCAAGGCGAAAGAAACGATGTGACTGTACAAAGTCATAACTGAACTATATGGTTGGCTATATGTTTTCTTTACAAGTGTGGCAAATTATTGCTGCAATATGAATGAAAGTTATTGTTATGGAGCTTTGTTTCTATGACAAAATGACACCACAAGAAGTACGGGTATATCAGTAATATGGTTACCAAGGTATCAGTCACGTGACTTTCGAACAAAATATCTCCAAATGTTGAAGGTATTATCTGCTATTATGCATTGCACATACATTGTAAACAAAAAGTATTTGAAGACGATAAAAATATGACTTTATCAAGGCATAAAGTTGTGTTTTTATCAGCAAAGGCCTGGAGGGGGGGGGGGGGGGGAGAGGGCAAATGAAAAAAGTACACCTTAAGTCTTTTGTTTGAGTTGGGGTTTTACGGCCAAGTCAACACTGTTTAGGTCATGTCGAGCTGGACAATTAACCTACCCACACTTTTCCTAGCAGACTTATTCCTCTAAGCCATTAGCCAGTACTTGTACACATACTTTCGCCAGCCACTGATAACTGCTTTCCTTGAACCAGAGGAAGTGGGGATAGCCCTAAACATTATTTAGAGGTTAGAACACACTGAAAAAGCTAAAAAACATCCGAAGTGCCAAGTCTGTTTGGGCCAAACTAGATAATTTAGGCCAGTTAGACCTGATCATTTACCGTATAATACCATAACACTGTGCTCTTGGGACACTAGTAAGAGTACATAGGTACTGTTTCCTATTTAATTTTACTTTTTTTTTGTTCAAATGTTCTGTCTCAGTGTTCCATCTGCTCGACGCCTTTGGTTCACTTTTGTTTCGTTTCATTTCAAGGACCCATGGTTCCATATTGCGCCAAGCGGCTTGTCAAGCGAAGCCATTTCGATAGAACCAAAAGCTTTCGACGGAGGTAGTTAAGAGTAGCTCTGTGGCTCGGGAAATGCGGAATCAGTAAGCATGGTCACCCCCAGGTCACTCCTCCTACCCTGTCTGGGCTGACGGGACAATGTCCATGATGGATTCCCCTTTGTAGTTTAGTTTATGTAGTTAATTGCCTCGTATTGTATAGCTATTTTGTTCGTTATTTTCTGTTGCATGTCTTGTTATAACTGTATAAAGACTATGATAGTTTAATCATGCTAGTCGGAAGAAAACGCTCCTGGGAGCTTGTGTTGAAATATATTTATGATCCGACAGTAAGAAAACATGACTTGACTTTTCTTGACCAATAACCCGCATATAAATTTTTAGAACTCCCTGAATGGGCCCAGTGATCACAAAGGACCAGAAAATTTAAAATACACAGCAGTGAAGTACGGGGAGACAATTCACGGACACCACACGGCACTAACACCTGCTGTAGAGAAGATAAATAGATCCTAAAAGGAATTACCCTTGAAAGCTATGAACACATACTCAAAGCTGAAATCAGCAGGTTAGACTTGCTAATTTTTGGCCAAGTATGCCTAATATGTGACCCGCCTTTTAAATTTCAAATCCCGGAATGGGCTCATTGACAACAAACCACAGAAAATATAACCTATACTGTAGTGGAGTACAGGGAGACGTTTAACGGCCGCCACACAACATTAACAGCGGCTGGTTTAACTCTCTAGTAATGACAGTAACGAGATGCTATTGTCTTTGAGGCAATAAATACTGGCCTAATATTTTCACAGCTGGGCTGGCTCCTTTACACACACAGTCGACTCGTTGTCTCGACTTCGCTTTTCTCGAATAATCGCTTATCTTGAAGTGAAACTCTGGTCCCTATTTTAACATGAAAATCTAACAACAGGTAACAAAATATAGCGGCAAAGTGGAGCAATTTATTCTCTTTTCCACAATAATTTTTTAGAATATCTCTAACTTCAGGAGTTAAATTACATACTCATTTGTGAGATCTGGTTGGTCGATTTATTTTTTTCCTCCTGAAAATCTGATATGTGGAAGTACGGATATCTCGACGTATTTCAGAGAGTCCCTTGGACCGAGATAACGAGAGTCGACTGTAATTATAATAATACGTGTAAGAATTTCAAAGAAACTTATTACGGCGCAAAATGTAATATTTGAACACAATACACTCGTCAGATGGCAGCATTCATTTGTCATATGTCTTGTTTTAGACCCACATTATAGCTTTATATCCAACGTAGTCGTATTCATCACGAAAACATGCCTATATAATTTTGACCCCCTTAAACCCCACTTTTATATAGTAAAACTGGGGTTTACAGGGGTATACATTATTTTTCTTATTTCTGCTCAAAGACATAGATTGTGGGTACTCGTTAGAACCGCCTCGCCGAGGCGGTTCTAACGAGTACCCACAATCTATGTTTTGAGCAGAAATATGAAAAATATCAAAATTTTTTATCTGAAAATTTTCATTTTCTGGTGGTAAAATTTTCAATATATTTGAATAGGCATGTTTTCGTAATGAGCTTATCCTTCGACGCCCCGTAAGGGTGTCATTCAAAAAACACTGAAAATACGTTCTGTTTTCGTGTCTAATTACAAATTTTTTTCTGTTAAAAGTCCGATTACTCTCCTTTCAAAATCTTTCAGAAAGTCTTTTTTGACATACTTTTTACAAAGAATAAGTAAATTTGCAAACCCTAATTATGATTTAATGTAAAATCATTTGTCGGAACAACCTATACACAAAAAAAGTTATATTGAAGTGATTTATCTATAAAACAAAACCGAATAAATTCATTTTTCCCATAGTAAACATGGCTGCAAATTATTCAGAAATCGGTGGGGTAGGTAAACTTGAGGCATGGTTTTAACCCTTGTCCTGCTGAATAATGAAGATGCCACGCCTACTTCTAATTTTCAGCCAATCAGATTGCTTGATCCGAATTGTTGCTATAAATTCGTGTTCTTAATGATAAACAGTGCAGATCCAGATCAGTTGGCTTCTTCAGAAGCCAACTGATCTGGATCTACACTGTTTGCAAAGTAACAAATGCAGATCCAGATCGGCTTCTTCAGAAGCCAACTGATCTAGATCTACACTGTTTGCAGACAGGGTATATCCGGGTTCAGCAGGACAAGGGTTAACAAGTTGTTCTTGTTCTAGAATTCTAAAATTTTCATGATATTGTCATGAAACATAACTATAATTCTAAAAGAAAACTAAACGATATTTTCTCAGATAAAAAAGAAACAAACAAAAAAACTCCAAAATATCACTTTACTATAGAAATTGACTGGGTCAAACAAGTTTTCCGTCGTAAATTTAATTCTTTGGTTAATATTTGAGAAGATAACACAAAAAAATGGAAATTAGAAATGTTTTCTATTAAGATATGGCCAATCTCAGCAAAATATTTTCATTTAAAATAAAACGCCAGGCACAAAGCCTCTTTCCGAGTCGTAAGGATACTGAATTGTAGTGCAAGATTTGAATGTCCAGTGATTAACTGACCGGCCCAAAACTTAGACCAAGTGATTTGTAAAAACCAATAACACAATATGTTCAAAGCTATTACAATACAAATATTGAATTAATGTCTTAAATAGAAAACTTCAGTGCTATATGTGTATTTCTTTTATTCATTTTCACGCTGTCTTTCAACTTGACTAGTAGAAAACTTCAGTGATATGTGCGTATTTATTTTATTCATTTTCACACTATCTTTCAACTTGATTTCGCTAAAACTTCATATTTATAGCAAACTGCCTCTTTGTCCAAATAAAATCTAGCGCCTACATCTCGTTTTAATTTCTTCCATTTCCCTTCATCTTCTAACTGTTGCATCAATGGTTCTAATCTTCCTTTATACTCTGGACAGGTGTCTAAATAATCCACTCTTGTGACAATCACAATAATGCCACCTGTAATGTAACAGAGAACAGTTAAAAGTAGTAAGTTATTTGGCTTATCGATAATCGCTAAAATACTTAAGTATTCGGCTTATCTTTAAGCAAAATCCTCGTCTGAGTTTAGTTTAAACATATTTTATTCAATTAAATTTATATACCACGATACATCTTTTCAGTAGCATATTTATATAAAAAAAGATTCAGAAGAAAGTCAAACGGTTTCTTTAAATATGTGTCCAGAATTGCACTTCTTTAATGCAGACCATTAAATATATGTCCCGAATTGCACTTCTGTAAGACAAATCGTTAAATCTGTGTACCGAATTGCACTTCTATAAAGTAGACCATTAAATCTGCGCCCTGAATTGCACTTCAGTGATGTAGACCAGAAATATGGGAATTCCATACTCATAATAAATTTATCAGATAAACAATGTTTCAGTATACATTACGGAAACAAGGCTATTCAAATATATTGAAAATTTCACCATCAAAAGTTGAAAGCTTTCAGATAAAAATTCTGATATTTTTTTCGTATTTCTGCTCAAAACATAACTTGTGGATACTCGTTAGAACCGCCTCGGCGAGGCGGTTCTAACGAGTACCACAATCTATGTTTTTGAGCAGAAATAAGAAAAATAATGTATACCGCTGTAAACCCCAGTTTTACTATATAAAAGTGAGATTTAAGGGGGTCAAAATTAAAAAGATATGTTTTCGTGATGAATGACATAATGTACAACTTAGGATGAATAACTAACCGTCTGTACTACGAAAAAGTTATATAAATTCTAATATTAATTCTATAAGAATTCAAATAGGCACAATTAAGCTCTAGTAAGGTCTAAGGGGAACGGCGTTCCTTCCTCGGTAAGCAGAATTTTATGGCTATGTAAACTGATTTAAAAAATCGATGCTTTCAAATTCATATGAATACATTTTTTTTTCATCTTCTTTCTCTCTGCTTTTTTGGGAGGTGGAAGTAGAAGTCGTGAGGGGCAAAAGGGCGAGGGAAATGGGGAATGGGCAAAAGGCACTATCTGTACTTCCTTATTGTGAATAAATACGTTCCGTTAAAAGCATCCCATTTCCAACAATAAAGAAGCAAATTCTGTCCGCAAAACTTTGCAAGACGGTGGCAAATTATTTTAACTTTATCAGTTTTACTTAAGACCCTGTTTTGTCTGACATGACAAAACTCAACAGTGAAAAAAAATCGTTTACAACTCTCGATCCTACGGGCGTAGACAATCTAATGTTTGTCATTGATCAGGAAGCACTTTATGAAAGGTCAAAGACTGGTCCAATGCTATTTTTGACTGACTGCGCTACGTTCTGTTATAACCAAGTATTAACTTTCACAAAAAGCTTCATTTACACTTAGCTGTAAAGCTGATTATAATTGACAGCAAAACGCCAAGTTTTATGTTAATGCATCAAGTAGTCTCCAAAAATACGTATAATGACTAGTAACTGGAACATGAACTGAGTCGGTCATGCTGCATTGATCTCTGTCAATCTTCAATCAGCTTTAAGATTTATTATGTACAAAGAGTAGTCCAATCTTTTTTTTTTTTTTTTGAAAGCTAATACTTCTTAATAATGTAACATTAAATTACTTGTCTGAGCTTATTCACATACCAAGCTTTTTTGAAAGCTAATACATCTTGATAATGTAACGTCAAAATTACAATCCTCTCATTATCTCGACTCTGCTTATCTCGAATAAGCGCTTATCTCGAAATAAAAAGCTGGTCCCAATTTTAACACGGAAATCTAACAACAGGTAACAAATTTCTCCACTTTTCCACAATTTTGTTACCTGTTGTTAGATTTCCATGTTAAAATTTGGACCAGCTTTTGTTAAAATTTGGACCAGCTTTTTTACAATATTTTCAAAATATCTCTAATTTCGAAGTCAAATTACATATTTCATATGTGAAATGTGGCTGTTCGATTCATTTTTCCCCTTTTCTGCAAATCTGATATGTCGATATACGGAAGTATCTCGAAGTATTTCAGAGAGTCCCTTGGACTTCGAGATAACGAGAGTCGACTGTACTTCTGTGAGCTTAATGTCTATTTATAACGCAATAACGCGTACTAAAGCACTTACCTGGTTTAACTATACGGATTAGTTCATGTAAAGCAGCACATGGAACGTGACCAGGACTAAAGCAACCAGCTGCCGTTACTCCATCATAGATATCTAAAACAGATGAGCCTCGAAGTCAGAAAACGTACCTTCGTACATGTGCGCCCAGCGAAGACTCAGATCAGCCTGCGCATAAGCGCAGTCTGATCAGAGTCTTCGATGTCCGAATGAAGAAACTGCATCCTTGGCTATCAAATATGTGCCTAGTGAATATTCTGATCAGACTGTGCGAATACTTAGACTGATCTGAATCTTCGCTAGACGCACACATCGGAATCTACATTTTCCATAACGAAAGCACGCCTATTTAAATATATTGAAAATTTCACCACCAAAAAATGAAAATTTTCAGATAAGAAACTGATATTTTTCGTATTTCTGCTCAAATCATAGATTGTGGGTATTCGTTAGAATCACCTCTTCTAAGTTTGTAAAGTAATTAAACATAAAACTTAAGTAAAAGGTTATCTACTTTTTCCAGAGCACTTCTATTTGGCGGCGATAAAACGTCTCCTCGTGCTTTATTTAAGTGCAGTTTATTTTTTTTTTTATTTTTATTTTTTTTTTATCTTTCCTACTGGGATCACCAGGCTTAAATAGTTGGAATTAAGAGCAGAATATCACTCTACCTAGGGCAAGAAGTCATGGAAGAAACTACAAATATTTTTTTTCGCTTATCTTTAAAATCAGACTTTCCCTCAATCTTCTAATTTTGTACAACGATTCAACATTAAACGTAAGTAAAAGGCTGTTTACATGGATAAATGTACTTTTTCTAGAGCACTTCTGTTTGGCGACCATAACACATGTCCTCGTGCTTGATTTAAGCGTACTTTATACATTTATCTTTCCTAAGGGATCACTAGGCTTAAATGTTTGGAATTAAGAACAGAATATCACACTACTTAGGGCTGCATTACGAAAACACGCCTATTCAAATACAATCGAACCTCGTTATCTCGAATTCGTTTATTTCGAATTACCGCTTGAAGTGAAAATCTGGTCCCTGTTTTAACATGAAACTATGACAACAGGTAACAAAATAATGTGGAAAAGAGGAGAAATTGCTCCTAAGGAGCAATTTCTCCTCTTTTCCACATTATTTTATATATATATTTCTAACTTCAGGAGTCAAATAACATATTCATTTGTTAAATGTGGTTGTTCAATTTATTGTTTTCCTCACTCTCTCAACTCTGATATGTCGAAGTGTTTCAGTGAGTCCATTGGAATTGGAGATAACGAGAGTCGACTGTATATAGAAAAATTCATCTACAAAAACTGAACATTTTCAGATAAAAAACTCTGATATTTTTTCTATATTTCTGCTCAAAACATGGATTGTGGGTACTCGTTAGAACGCCTCGGCTATGTTTTTGAGCAGAAATAAGAAAAATAATGCATACCCCTTTAAATCTCAGTTTAACGATATAAAAGTGGGATTAAGGGAATCAGAATTATATACTAGGTATGTTTTTATGATGTGAAGGGATGGAGGAAACTACTGTTCATTAACAGATTCAACAAATATATTCTAAAATAATGGTCCTTGACATTTTATAGATCCAAAAACAAATATACCGTATAAACGAGGTGTTATCGTATAAACTAGGTTTTACCCGGAGCAATCGGTAATTGTTTCTCGTTTAGGAAGTCACAGAAATAGTTCTCGTATAAACCGTCTTTTCTGGCCACATTTAACATTTCATCAGATGGATCCAAAGCATCAATATGACGAAATCCGTTTTCTTTGAGCTGAAACATCAAAATAAAACAGGACACAATCAAGCAGCCTTCCAGAGGCACCAGAATAAGAATGAATGAGGAACAAGCAATACCAGGGCTGCGTTCAGTTAACCGAGACCATTACGAAAACACGCCTATTCAAATATATAGAAAACACCTCTCCAAACTGAAAATTTTCAGATAAAAACTCGGATGTTTTTCATATTTCTCCTCAAAACATAGATTGTGGGTATTTGTTAGAACCGCCTCGGCGAGGCGGTTCTAACAAATACCCACAATCTTTTGATTCGAGCAAAAATAAGAGAAATTATGTATGCCCCTGTAAATCCCAGTTTTACTATATAAAAGTGGGATTTAAGTGGGTCATAATTATATAGGTATATTTTCGTGGTTCGCGATTACTCGCAAACAAAAGCAGATTTTCCGTTCAGTTGTAACAGGTTTCCGGTAGATGGTAGCAAATTATCGCAAACTATTCTTAAGCTGTTTTTTGGCACACCCAAAATGGCGGCCTATGCGAAATATTTTGTGTATGCTTGTTCGTACAAAAAAATATGGAAGTGTTTACTTGTTTGATATGATGTATTTTATTCTATATAACATTAATAATTACTTTTATAATTCATTCGATCTAATATCAAGTCTCGTCCACGAAATAACGACTACTCTCTAATTTGAGATCAGAAAAGTGGGGTTTGCAATAATAAGACGCAAAATAGTTTTTGATAATCTTTCGCGAGTGATTTGCTTTATTCTACATAGCCCTGATTACAACGGCACAGTTTCAACAACCAACATACAAACAATGAAGAACTGTAGAAGATAAATCGCAACTGAACGGTCAATGGAAAAAAAAAATAATGGGAGCTTAATCTTATTAGACTTGATCGAAACCTCGCCGAGCCCCTTAATTCAGATGAGAATCTAAAGTACATTAATAACACACAAATAATCACCCTAAGTGGGAAGCTGGTCTGTGTACCTACAAAATATGTTTTTATGGAGAAATATGAAAATACATTACGAAAACATGCCTATTCAAATATATAAAAAAATACCTTCTAAAACTTAAAATTTTCAGAAAAAAAACTGATATTTTTCATATTTCTGCTCAAAACATAGATTGTAGGTACTCGTTAGAACCGCCTCGGCGAGGCACACGAATTCACGAATTCAACTTCACGAATTCACGAATTCAACTTCACGAATTCAACTTCACGAATTCAACAGTTGAATTCGTGAAGTTGAATTCGTAAATTCTTGAAGCTGAATTCGTGAATTCGTGAAGTTGAATTCGTGAAGTGGAATTCGTGAAGTTGAATTCGTGAATTCATGAAGTTGAATTCGTGAATTCGTGAAGTTGAATTCGTGAAGTGGAATTCGTGAAGTTGAATTCGTGAATTCATGAAGTTGAATTCGTGAATTCATGAAGTTGAATTCGTGAATTCGTGAAGTTGAATTCGTGAAGTGGAATTCGTGAAGTTGAATTCGTGAATTCATGAAGTTGAATTCGTGAATTCGTGAAGTTGAATTCGTGAATTCGTGAAGTTGAATTCGTGAAGTTGAATTCGTGAAGTTGAAATCGTAAATTCGTGAAGTTGAAACCTTGAATTAATGTAGTTGAAATGTCACTACCGGTCTTTCGTACGTAAGTGACCTCTTCAATTTCAGGTTAACGTTTTGTTTGTGTTTTATCACGTTTTACGCTAAGACGTTATTTTGAATGAAAATGAAATGCATACGAACACATTGAAAACGCTTCAAAAAGATCGTGTAGGTATTTAATGCGTTGCTTTGAACGGTTATGATTTTAGGGTCTGACCCTTTCACTGAGTTCGCTTGACTCCGGTCCCAAGCCATACAGTCCCGTTAATTCACTCGTTTACATGTAAAGTAAGACTGGCACAATTAATCAGATAATCGATTAATTGATCGATAAATACCACAAAAATGATTATCATTACAGATTTGCTAATAATCGATCATTTGATTTCTGTGTCAGTTAATTTACCGTGTTTACCTTTAGTATACAGACACCTCAGCCCCTAACCATACTTTATCCAAAAATTGAACAAGCAGAATTTACTACCCACTTTAGTGTCTTAAATAGCTGGATGAGTGTCTTAAATAGCTGGATGAGTGGCAAACAGTGTAGACACTGATGGGACGCCGCGTTGGCGGCGTCTCATCTGGTCTACACTGTTTGCTCACGCCTGTCCTACCAAATGCATACAGTAAAGTATAACATATGGTAAGAGTCATGCTCAATTATTATCAAATCTTCAGTGATTACTAATCGATTGTCAACCACAATGACAACACTGATAATCGATTACTTTTTCAGCTCCAATTAGCCAGCCTTAATGTAAAGTGTTTCAAGCATTGCTTTAGTCGTAGTAGAACAAAATTAAAGTCAAAAAGGATCGCCTTTGGAAACAGAGAACAGACAAAATCACGAAAATCGGAGACTCGGTTTGATTGAGTCTCTTCATATGCAACACTGTAGTTTGCGAGGCTGCATACGCCCCACCCCCTAGCGCCGGCTTAAGCGGTATTCGATTTTCAAAATAACCAAGATGGGCTCAGTGATCCCAAAGGAAATAAAATATATGAGTAACCTGCACTAAGAAATCTTGTTAGGGTGAATGGATATACGTGGTAAATTTCCACAGTTTACTCCGGCATATCTAATCGAAAGTAAAATTGAGAACGCCAATGGTTTTGCTTGTAGCTGTAGATAAAATAAATAATAATTAAAATTTTACGAACCCCTCTAGCTACCATCCCGGTTCCTGCACCAGCGTCAAAAATCTTTGCATCAGCCCGTTTCTCCACTGGATATCCATCAGTGAAATATTGCACTGTTAGCAGATGTGCCTGGTATCCACCGGCTCCTAAATCCTAATAAAAGAATCGATTTATTACGTCATTACATCCTTCTATAGTTAAATCATATTTAGTGAACAAGTTTGAGATCATAACTTAAATATTGTTTGACCTTGAAGGACCTACGTGCAAGGACGCTCTGAGACATACGTTGGCATGTCTGGGCTGGTTTCCCACCCGCGTGCAGAATTGTGTATGTCCGTCGTCGACGACAAAGAAGACATAATCAGAGTATAACATAAAATAAATTCATAATTTGTAACAATACATTTACTTTATTACATTGGATATATATAAACATATTTAACAAAATTCCGTAGTAATTTCCATCAGATAAAATATAGTATTTAAACACTTAAAATTTATTTGAATATCAATTGTTGTGTAAACACACATACCTTATATCTACTCAGGCGTAGCGGAGCGGAGCCTGAGGTATTTCTCCTATACAGACTGGGTCTAAGCTATTTTAAGGATTTAAAATTATCTTTATTTGGAGAACTACTAGTTATAAAGTGGAATTGAATACTGCACGTTATAAGTATAAACATGCGTTAAGGACGAAAAAGTTTTTTTTCGAATATCATTGTATGTGTAACACACATACCTTATATCTACTCAGGCGTAGCGGAGCGGAGCCTGAGGTATTTCTCCTTTATAGAATGGGTCTTAGTGTAAAGGAATTATTATTATTTTTTTTTTTTTTTTTTTTTTTTTTTTTTTTTTAGGATTTTTAGGAGAACCATTGTTTATGAAGTAGAATTGTGTTCTGCACATTAAATACAATATTGTATATCAGTTACATAAATAACACTTTTATACCCAACATGACAAGCATACATTTTACACATTATGTTAATATATAATTTTTGCAGTGCCACAAGGTGGCATTATTGCCTTGTAACATTATTAATGCCACTATTAATAAAAATCATGACAGCAGTGGCACACACATAACCAGTACTTATCATTTTTAGTTTTATATAATAGATATTACTTAAGAGTATTTCTGTATCTAATACAAAATGTAAATGCGGAGTGATATTTGTTCCTATTTGAGGTAGAATTTATTTTATTCTTTGTCTTCTACATTTAAATATATTACTAAACAAAACATTATTTATATCATTTATTTATGTAAAGTAACATAAACAAAACTTCATCCATACAGGTACAGCTTGTATACATTTTGTCGCATAACTATTGACTTTGTCCTGTTAATCAGTAGTGGCGACTTGCTCTTTCAACATCACTTTATTAATTTATTGATTTCCTGTATGAACTAAAGAGAAAGATAGAGTGGATAGTGTGACCAGCATTTTATTACACATTCTTTCTAATTATATTCTATTAATATTGATCAAGGATTTGCAAATTCACCACCCAAGCAAATCTGTAATGTAAACACCAAAATAAAATTATTTTCCTTCTTTGTTTCTTTTATTGTTTCTTTTTGTTTCTTTTTGTTTATATTTCCTTGTGATGTCAGCGGAGCTATATGTAAAAGCTGACATGTTGGTTATCTAGTTGGACAGACTGTCACGGACTAGGGACCGTGCCAGTTGGTTCATCAACAACTACAGATGCTATATTTATAGACCGTTGATGACCAACAGTGATTCTTATCCTAGGATTACGCAGCTGCTACCCTCGAATCACGGTCTGTACAACCAATAATAACCCCTGCATGTTTACAGAATGTGTAAATACATTCTCTTATTATGTACATATTAAATTCTTACTTTAAACTGATAGTGTAATGACATACTGTGTCACTTAATTTGTTTAACACTATTTATATTCATAATTACTAACCTGTCCTTTACATCTCACTGTATTCTTCCTGCTGTCTTGCTGATTCCTTCTGCAGTGTGTGCCTAAAACACATAAATTTCATGCCGGTATCTGCATATTGCTAGATCTTAGTATTTTCTTGCGTATAGTAATGTGCACCTGGCACTTTGGGTTGAATTTTGTATTTTACATACGGTCTGGCGATGCTGTTTTACAGTTTCCAGTGTGTATACAAGTGCTGCCGCACTTATGGCCTCAATCAGAAGATGTAAAAAATATATATTCCCTATTTAAATGTGAAAACAATAACGTTTTAAAATACATGAAATGAAAACTAATTATATATTGTTATTTATTTTTTTCAATAGTTCCTTTGTAATAATACCAAATATGATTAGATGTGTATGACAATCCATCTGACAACACTGCTTGCTGTGGGTGGGAAATTGTTTACAATTTATAAACATGATTAGAATCTACCTGGGATATTTTTGCATCTATCCTTTACAACGTGTTCCGTGATCAGTTGTATTTGTATAATCCAAATAATAAGCACTGACCCACAGGAATATAAAGCAATTATTGTCTGAAATCGTTTCAAGAAAACATTTCAAGAAAACAGTCGTCTGCTGCGTTTATTTAGCGAGGCTGTTTGTATAAAATCTAACACCGAAGTAGCTAGTATAGAACAGAACAGAATGGAAAGCGCATTAAGCAGTTGAGGTTCAGGTTCGCTGTCTTCAGTTAATAGAAGTTGATTTTGAGAATCGGATCTCTAATGCCATTATTACATTAATATAGTGTACTTTGTAGTATATGCGAGTTAGCTGCTATAAAATAAGTAATATGAATATTTTATTTATAAATACCAATAATATAACCATTATCAAAATACACGTAACAGTATTAAGCGTATATCATAACAGAAATTTTATCATTAATTTAATACTGAATGTGATTAAAAATGAATTAAATGAATATATACAAATATGTTTTGAAGATGAAGATACTTGCCGTCCTCTGCACGAGCGTCAGGTGTAAGTCAGTCAGGTAGGGGTTCATTGTTAGTGAACAAGTTTGAGATCATAACTTAAATATTGTTTGACCTTGAAGGACCTACGTGCAAGGACGCTCTGAGACATACGTTGGCATGTCTGGGCTGGTTTCCCACCCGCGTGCAGAATTGTGTATGTCCGTCGTCGACGACAAAGAAGACATAATCAGAGTATAACATAAAATAAATTCATAATTTGTAACAATACATTTACTTTATTACATTGGATATATATAAACATATTTAACAAAATTCCGTAGTAATTTCCATCAGATAAAATATAGTATTTAAACACTTAAAATTTATTTGAATATCAATTGTTGTGTAAACACACATACCTTATATCTACTCAGGCGTAGCGGAGCGGAGCCTGAGGTATTTCTCCTATACAGACTGGGTCTAAGCTATTTTAAGGATTTAAAATTATCTTTATTTGGAGAACTACTAGTTATAAAGTGGAATTGAATACTGCACGTTATAAGTATAAACATGCGTTAAGGACGAAAAAGTTTTTTTTCGAATATCATTGTATGTGTAACACACATACCTTATATCTACTCAGGCGTAGCGGAGCGGAGCCTGAGGTATTTCTCCTTTTATAGAATGGGTCTTAGTGTAAAGGAATTATTATTATTTTTTTTTTTTAGGATTTTTAGGAGAACCATTGAACAGTCAGCCGTGTCTTCACCATCACGAGAACATACCTATATAATTTTGACCCCCTAAACCCCATTTTATATAGTAAAACTGGGGTTTACAGGGGTATACATTATTTACTGGGGTTTACAGGGGTATACATTATTTTTCTTATTTCTGCTCAAAAACATAGATTGTGGGTACTCGTTAGAACCGCCTCGGCGAGGCGGTTCTAACGAGTACCCACAATCTATGTTTTGAGCAGTAATAAGAAAAATATTAGGCTTTTTTATTCTAAAAAAATTCAGATTTTGGAGGTAAAATTTTCTATATGTTTGAATAGGCGTGTTTTCGTAATGAGAACATGACGTTCATTAACATATGAGGCATAACGTGAGAAAATATACCTTCTGACATATTTGCTTAACGAAGACAAGTAAGCCAGCGCACGACAAAACCTACAATAAGACCCGCGTGACCAGGAGAGACACGAAATTAGCCTGTACATTCACTTAGTATGGCAAGGGTTCTCGTTTATCCCTCTTTTGATAGTCTAGAGGCTGCAAAAGGCACATGCGATCAGCGAAGACTCTGATCAGACTGCGCGGATGCGCAGACTGATCAAAGGCTTCGCTGGTCACACAAGTCTTATAGTAGGTTTTGTTGTGCGCGGGCTCAAAAGAAATCTGCGCATGCTAACAGTCTGATTAGAGTGTTCGCTGTCCGCATGAAACAAACTTTGCATCACTGGCTACCAAAATGCGCCCAGGGAAGAGTTCTGATAAGACCGCACGTATGCACGGAGTGATCTTAATCTTTGCTGGACGCACATGTCCGAAACTGCGATTCGTTATTACTATTATTACTATTAACATTATTATTATTTCTATTATTAGTTGACAATGTATGCTTAAAATACTGTTATCAGTCTTGTGTAAAAGGTGTTAAAATAATAAAACAAAAGTGCACACCTACATTAAATTATTACGTTCTCCACCTATAAAAGGTTGTTCATCAATGAATAAAATGTTGAGCAAAATTATAATTCTGACCTCAGTCGTGACCTTCCATTAACTTACAAATCGAGTTAGGCTCCGAACACTTCAATATAGAACAACGCAGCAATCTGTAGAAAACAAAAATGCTTATATTTTGTATCCTTCCTTTTTAAGGCTGGTGCGTTTTGAATCAGCATCAGACGTTCAAATACAAACGAACTACAAGGCGTATCTGACAGGGAACACATACATACATGCAAGCCCGGGTACCTGCGGAATCTCTTGGCCGCTTCATTACGAAAACAAGCCTATTCAAACGTACTGAAAATTTTACCACCAAAAAAAAAATTGAAAATTTTCAGATAAAAATTCTGATATTTTTCATTATTCTGCTCAAAACATAGATTGTGAGTACCCACAATCTATGTTTTTTAACAAAATAATAAAAATAATGTATACCCCTGTAAACCCCAATTTTACTATATAAAAGTAGGGTTTAAGGGAGTCACAATTATTTAGACATGTTTTCGTGATGTACAGTAAACCGTGGATACTGTAGAATTTAACATCGTTACTAAAGTTTACTATTGACCGTTCTAAGCCATTATTTCTGGTGTTATTCACTCTTTGTTATTTGTCGGAGCTACAGCCTGCTTTCTGTATTTTCCGTGTTTTGTCATGTTTATTGCCTTATCGTTGTGTTTATTTGGTTCTGTCTAGCTTTGCGATCACCTCGATTGAAAAAAACGGAGCTAGCTTGCCTTTCCCTTTGTTTGTAGCCTGTGATGTTTTCTTGGTTTGTATAACTTCTGTGATGTCCGCTGTAGTTTACTTACATGTACTCATTATGTTGGTAATGACGGCAGGCTATATTCTGTATATTTTTCCTTTTGGACATCTGTAGTTTTTTTATGGAATACCTATGAACGTAATGAGGTCATTAAAGTCCAAAATAATATCAATAGAATATGGCGGGCATCAGCAGTCGAAGTGACTGCATTATTCAAAATATCTACGTTCAGAAATGAAAGGTGTGTAAGAAAAAGAATATATCATGGGTGTGAAAGGAAGATAGAAAAATCCGTCCCTCGTGATCACAGTCTGGCATCACTCGGCAAGCCTCGTGATGCCAGACCGTGATCCTCGAGACGGATTTTTCTATCTACCTTGCACACCGATGATAGATCCTTATAGACTGTCCCAGCCCCTCGAAGCGCTTATAATATGTTATTGAGTTTATAGTGTTTCTGAATACGAGCCGCAAAGTCAGAAAACGTATCATCGGACATGTGCGCCCAGAGAATATTTAGATCAGACTGCGCATCCGCGCAGTCTGATCAGAATCTTCACTGGGCACATTTTGGAGCCAAGAACGCAAAGTTTCTTTATGCTGACAGCAAAGACTGATCAGACAGCGCGAATGCACAGGCTGATTTGAGTCTTCATAGGCGCACATGTCAGAAGGTAGGTTTTCTCACGTTCAGGCTCATTTAATATCCTCCTGCTTACATACTGAGAATGTACAACGCATCAAATGCGTTTTTTATCGTTTCCTTTTAAGTTTAATACACTTTTATGGGAGGAAAATGTCAAATTACCTTTGCTCCTCTCTGCTAAAAGGTCTACTCTGAAAAGAAAGAATTTGCTCCCATGAGGAATGAACAGTCATGGATTTGGACATTCGAACTTGAAGTCAAGGTCGCACCAAATATTAGCCAACTACCCTCTATATTCAAATGTGACGGACGGACGGACGTACATACAAACACATGCTGTTTTACATGAAAACATAATACCTGATTTTTCTTCGAAATTGCGGGTATAATAAAATATAATGATAAATACCTGATGTGTAAAAATCAAATAAATTTGTCTTCTGTAACTCTTAATACAATGTTACATTTTTCTGGTAAAGCGTCCTTTCCCAGAATTTATAAGAAAAGATATTTAACTTTATGTTTATCCAGTAAGGGAATCTTTTAAAACACTTGAATGACTTCTGTCTTACACACATGTACATGTATATTTCAACTGGGTACGTGAAGGTTTACCTTCGTATATTACTGAAGCTCAGTGAAGCATTGAATATTTACATAGTACAGGTGCGTTTCATATGTGTATGCCAAAAATTAATAAGATCTCGCTTCGCATTAGCACACCTATGTAATTGGTATCTTCCATGTTGCATAGCTGTGTTATTGTGATTGGAAAAAGTATCAGTGGTAGCTATAGATCCTTTGGACAAATGAAATGGTGGTTTGTATTACTGCATATTTTTGTGTTTTATATACACGTTGTTATACATGTTTTCACGCGTATTAGAAATATTTGTATTTGTTATGTTGTGAGGAAAAAGAAATAATAAATTAAAAAAACATCTTTCCGTTGCGAGTAGACCTTTTTCTCGAAGGGGCTTGGGGCGCAGAAAAGCAAACAAGAAGCCACAAAATTAACTGAGGTCAATGACATTTAGTAGTTGTTCTATTGCAAGGCGTATTCAGTAACCCATGCTTGCCTGAATTTCTAGTAGACAATATTAATCACAAATAGAAACGCCCTTATTTCGTGTATTGAAGAAACAGTTTAGTAAAACCGTTTTCTCTACTCATAATAAAATATTGGGGTAAAGAGGAGAAATTGCTCCCCTCTTTTCCTCAGTATTTTCAATATATCTCTAACTTCAGGAGTCAAATTACATATTCGTTTCTGAAATGTGGTTGCTCGATTTTTTTTCCCTCAATTCTGCAAATCTGGTATGTCGACATACGGATATCTCGAACTATTTCAGAGAGTCCCCTGCACTTCGAGACAATGAAGATAATGAACGTTGAATGTGTTTTCTTTAGATTGATATGGTTATACATTTTGTCATGTTCCTTTTCTTGATTTCATCGCAGTTATTTTAATGTAATTTAATTGTTTTTCTGTGAATGTAAACTGGTTGAGTTGGGAATATCTAGGGACCGAACAATTTCTAGGCACAGTCCATCCTCAATGGCTCGAACATCTTTGGGACCATGGAAATTTGTTCAAGACATGGGTAGTTCGAGCCATTGAGAGTTAGTCATAGCGCCAGGCTAGGAAGCCAATGGTAATAATTTAGGGAAGTCTTTTTATCCTTCTATACAATAATGGGATTGTTGAGTGTACTCATTAGAATCGTCTTTATGAGGCGATTCTAATAAATACACACAGCATACATTTTCATGATAAAATATGAAAATTTCCCTAAAATATCCATAAATGTTTGCTTTCTTTGGCTATCAAGAGAATTACCATGGGACTAAAAAACGAGTTCGAATTACCCATGGAAATCGAGTCATTGGTGTTCGAGTTGAGGTTTTACTGTCTAAGGGATAATATCGGAACCACGGGTGAAGATTAGGTTCCTGTGTTTTTATAAAAACCCCGATGTACATGTAAGTATTTTATTAAACAACTGGCCGTTCTGGAAAAGGTGGATCTGATATTGTTTACTCTTTATCCCAGCTAGCATTCTACGTAAATCTACATCGGGCCGTCATCGGCCCGTCAGCTACCCTGACGGGCCGATGACGGCCCGATATAGATTTACGTAGAATGCTGACTGGGATATTACTTTGTGACCTCTAGCTGAGTTGAGTTGTGTTTATGTTGTTATGTCCCAGCATGTTTGGTGCTTTCTTTTTTTTTTTTTTTTTTTTTCCATTTGTTCTGTCTTATCTAGCTTTGTGATCACATCATTTGGGGAAGGGGGAGCTCCTTTCATAAATTCCATATGAAATGGCCACTCATGTAAGATCCTCTATATACAGACTAGCCGAGATTGTATTAGTATAACAATTAAAAACTCATAAATTAAGGGGTCTTAATAAACTGGGAGTTTTTGCCAAGAGAGACAATTTTATTTTAATTTAAACCTCCTGTTTTGCTTTAGCCCTTTCTGAAAAAGGGTCGAGTCAATACAATTTTGAATAATTTGGTTTCCTTGAAAGTATATTCATTTCCTTTAAGAAAATAAAAAAGAATAAAATAAAATAAAACTCGAAGAACAACCATTTCAAGCTGAGTCGAAAAACAAAAGACAAAACAAAGCAAAAATTATATTTTCGCATCACGAAAACAAAAACAAAAAAAAAACAAAAAAAAAACAGAGACATAAAAAATGAAAAAAAAATAAATAAAAAAAAAAATAAGAATAAAAATAATAATAAATAAATAAAAATAAAAAATGAAAATTACAAGAACGAGTATTAATTCGATACATGTAACTGTTCACATGTAAAACATCAAATAAAACTATTCACTGGTCTTACTCATGTTACTGTCTGTTTAATCTTTAATATTGTCTGGGTTTATTCTGCAGACGATAAATTGATGACTTTTTTCTTGTTTTCCGCAGACAACCGGATTTGACAAATCCTTTTTTTCTGAGGAAACTAAGAAAAAAAATACCAAGAGTGCTCAGCGTTAATCATCACGAAAACACGTCTATATAATTTTGACTCCCTTAAACCCCACTCTTATATAGTAAAACTGGGGTTCACAGGGGTATACATTATTTTTCTTATTTCTGCTCAAAAACATAGATTGTGGGTATTCGTTAGAACCGCCTCGCCGAGGCGGTTCTAACGAATACCCAGATCTATGTTTTGAGCAGAAATATGAAAAATATCAGAATTTTTATCTGAAAATTTTCATTTTTTTGGTGGTAAAATTTTCAATATATTTGAATAGGCGTGTTTTCGTAATGTTTTTCTTGTTTTCCGCAGACAACCGGATTTGACAAATTCTTTTTTTTTTTTTTTTTTTTTTCTTTTTCTGAGGAAACTAAGAAAAAATAAAAACCAAGAGTGCTCAGCGTTAATTATTATTTATTTGTATGTGCTTGTTTCTGACTGTCTGCGAAGATTATTTAGATATGTCAGTACTTTTCCACAACCGCATTATTATTTATATCGGTTATAATCACCTGTAATCGGACCTCGAAAAATTTCCACTCATCTGACCACAAAGGTACCTATTCTTTCGTTCCGGATTGGAGTCCAAGGGACACTTGTTCTTTCGTTTTGGTATGTATATTTTTTAAAGAAAATAGGACTTGATATTTAATGTGAATCGTCTGCCTAGTAGTCGATTTACATGGAATGCAAAGTCATTGTTTTCTAGGAAAAAAAAACTATTCGAAAATGCCGTTCATCCAGCATGCAAAGTGTTAAGGACTTTCAATGTTACGGATAAAATACTGACCCTCAAAAGAAACGCAACACTTCTGAACTGCATAGAAAAGCAGGCTTAATGCCTTATTTTTTTATTTTTATTTTTCTATTTTGCAATAAAACTTGACCTGTATGTGTTCGTCAACAAGTTTATGCATGTATAGTTTATACCGAGGTATAAATAATTCAAATATACTCTCAAGTTTTGACCTACAAGCACGTTATACACTCTGAATCTGTTCTACAATCGTAAAGTGGGCCTGCGCATGACAAAACCAACAAAATGACATGTGCGCCCAGCGAAAGTCGAATCATACTAGGCATCCGCCCAGTCTGATCAGCGTCTTCGCTGTGCACTCAATGTGTAGCTAAAGACCCAAGCTTTCTTCATGCGGACACCGAAGACTCTGATCAGACTGGGCGGATGCCCAGGCTGATCTGAGTCTCTGCTGAACGCACATGTCATTTTGTAGCTGGCTCAAGTATTATTCTGCATTTCTTTCTTTGGCTCGGTATACTATGAAACAAAAATGTTGTGGTGTGACAAATATGTCAAGTAAAATGCCATGTTTACAATTTTGTATGTTTGTATACAGTTTTTTAATAGTTTATGAAGTATATTTCTTATAGCAGTATAACAAAACATACGTTCAAACCATGAAATACAACAAGCGTACAGGAGCGAATAGTTTGGATAAAAGTGCCACGGTCTGACGAAAGGAGCCCTATATGGCAAAGTTTGATAATTTGTATCTTTTTGTATATTCTGACAACTCCACCAACATATAGAATCAGGGCCCAGTTGTTCAAAGCGTCGTTAGCTTAACGAGCTCGTTAAGGGTCATTTCGTTAACTGTTTTAGCGGATTCAATATACAATATTCTGATATTTTTGCTGAAAAAATGTGAGAAGCTACTCACATTTTTTCAGCAAAAAATTTCAGTATATTTGCGTATCACTCGATGTAAATTTTAACGAATCGTTAACTAACAACGTCGTTAGTTTTGAACAACTGGGCCCAGGTCTTAAAAGTTCAATGGTCTGCCATAAAACATCACAGAGAGATGTTCGTTTTAAGTTATTACATGTATAAAGTGCCAAGTCTGAGATTCTAATTTAAAAAGGTCACCAAACGTTTTGACGTCATAATACATTCCAAACTTTTGTTTCAAGGCGAAAGAAACGATGTGACTGTACAAAGTCATAACTGAACTATATGGTTGGCTATTTGTTTTCTTTACAAGTGTGGCAAATTATTGCTGCAATTTACATGAAAGTTATTGTTATGGAGCTTTGTTTCTATGACAAACACAACACAAGAAGTACGGGTACATTAGTAATATGGTTACCAAGGGATCAATCACGTGACTTTCGAACAAAATACATTGTATCTCTAAATGTTGAAGGTATTATGTGCTACTATGCATTGCTCATACATTGTAAACAAAAAAGTATTTGAAGACGATAAAATATGATTTTATCAAGGCAGAATGTTGTGTTTTTGTCAGCCAAGGCGTGGAGAGGGAGAAGGGGAGTGCAAATGAAAAAAAAAGTACACCTTAAGTCTTTTGTTTGAGTTGGGGTTTTACGGCCAAGTCAACACTGTTTAGGTCATGTCGAGCTGGACAATTAACCTACCCACACCTTATTCCTAACATCGATTAACCAGTACTTGTACCCATACTTTTGCCAGCCACTGACAACTGCTTTCCTTGAACCAGAGGAAGTGGGGATAGCCCTAAACATTATTTAGAGGTTAGAACACACTGAAAAACCTGAAAACAGCCGAAGCGTCGAGTCTGTTTGGGCCAAACTAGATAATTTAGGCCGATTAGACCTGATCATTTACCATAAAATACCATAACACTGTGCTCTTGGGACACCTGGTAAGAGTACATAGGTACTGTTTCCTATTTAATTTTACTTTTTTTTGGTTCAAATGTTTTGTCTCAGTGTTCCATCTGCTCGACGCCTTTGGTTCACTTTTGTTTCGTTTCATTTCAAGGACCCATTATTCCATATTGCGCCAAGCGGCTTGCCAAGCGTCTTGCCAAGCGAAGCCATTTCGATAGAACCAAAAGCTTTCGACGGAGGTAGTTAAGAATAGCTCTATGGCCCGGAAAATGCGGAATCAGTAAGCACGGTCACCCCTAGGTCAGTCCTCCTGCCCTGTCTGGGCTGACAGAACAATGTTCATGATGGATTCCCCTTTGTAGTTTAGTTTATGTAGTTAATTGCCTCGTATTGTATAGCTATTTTGTTCGTTATTTTCTGTTGCATGTTTTTTTATAACTGTATACAGACTATGATAGTTTAATCATGCTAGTCGGAAGAAAAAAGCTCCTGGGAGGTTGTGTTGAAATATATTTATGATCCGACAGTAACAAAACATGACTTGACTTTTCTTGATCAATAACCCGCATATAAATTTTTAGAACTCCCTGAATGGACCCAGTGATCACAAAGGACCAGAAAATTTGAAATACACAGCAGTGAAGTACGGGGAGACAATTCACGGACACCACACGGCACTAACACCTGCTGTAGAAAAGATAAATAGATCCTAAAAGGAATAACCGTTGAAAGCTATGAACACATACTCAAAGCTGAAATCAGCAGAAATGTAAACAAAATTTCCAGGTTAGACTTGCTAGTTTTGGCCAAGTATGCCTAATATGTGACCCGCCTTTTAATTTTCAAATTCCCGGAATGGGCTCATTGAACACAGACCATAGAAAATATAACCTATACTATTGTGGAGTACATGTACAGAGAGACGTTTAACGGCCGCCGCACAACACTAACAGCGGCTGGTTTAACTCTCACTTAATGACAGTAACGACATGCCGTTTACTTGAGGCCATAAATACTGGCCTAATATTTTAACAGCTAGGCTGGCTCTTTTACACATACAGTCGACTCTCGTTGTCTCGACTTCGCTTTTCTCGAGTAATCGCTTATCTCTTAGTGAAACTCTGGTCCCTGTTTTAACATGGAAATCTAACAACATGTAACAAAATATAGCGGAAAAGTGGAGCAATTTCTTCTCTTTTCCACAATAATTTTTTAGAATATCTCTAACTTCAGGAGTTAAATTACATACTCATTTGTGAGATCTGGTTGGTCGATTTATTTTTTCCTCCTGAAAATCTGATATGTGGAAGTACGGATATCTCGACGTATTTCAGAGAGTCCCTTGGACCGAGATAACGAGAGGCGACTGTAATTATAATAATACGTGTAAGAATTTCAAAGAAACTTATTACAGCGCAAAATGTAATATTTGAACACAATACACTCGTCAGATGGCAGCATTCATTTGTCATATGTCTCGTTTTAGACCCACATTATAGCTTTATATCCAACGTAGTCGTATTCATCACGAAAACATGCCTATATAATTTTGACCCCCTTAAACCCCACTTTTATATAGTAAAACTGGGGTTTACAGGGGTATACATTATTTTTCTTACATTTGTATTTCTGCTCAAAAACATAGATTGTGGGTACTCGTTAGAACCGCCTCGGATAACCCACAATCTATGTTTTCATCTGAAAATTTTCATTTTCTGGTGGTAAAATTTTCAATATATTTGAATAGGCATGTTTTCGTAATGAGCTTATCCTTCGACGCCCCGTAAGGGTGTCATTCAAAAAACACTGAAAATACGTTCTGTTTTCGTGTCTAATTACAAATTTTTTTCTGTTAAAAGTCCGATTACTCTCCTTTCAAAATCTTTCAGAAAGTCTTTTTTGACATACTTTTTACAAAGAATAAGTAAATTTGCAAACCCTAATTATGATTTAATGTAAAATCATTTGTCGGAACAACCTATACACAAAAAAAGTTATATTGAATTGATTTATCTATAAAACAAAACCGAATAAATTCATTTTTCCCATAGTAAACATGGCTGCAAATTATTCAGAAATCGGTGGGGTAGGTAAACTTGAGGCATGGTTTTAACCCTTGTCCTGCTGAATAATGAAGATGCCACGCCTACTTCTAATTTTCAGCCAATCAGATTGCTTGATCCGAATTGTTGCTATAAATTCGTGTTCTTAATGATAAACAGTGCAGATCCAGATCAGTTGGCTTCTTCAGAAGCCAACTGATCTGGATCTACACTGTTTGCAAAGTAACAAATGCAGATCCAGATCGGCTTCTTCAGAAGCCAACTGATTTAGATCTACACTGTTTGCAGACAGGGTATATCCGGGTTCAGCAGGACAAGGGTTAACAAGTTGTTCTTGTTCTAGAATTCTAAAATTTTCATGATATTGTCATGAAACATAACTATAATTCTAAAAGAAAACTAAACGATATTTTCTCAGATAAAAAAGAAACAAACAAAAAAACTCCAAAATATCACTTTACTATAGAAATTGACTGGGTCAAACAAGTTTTCCGTCGTAAATTTAATTCTTTGGTTAATATTTGAGAAGATAACACAAAAAAATGGAAATTAGAAATGTTTTCTATTAAGATATGGCCAATCTCAGCAAAATATTTTCATTTAAAATAAAACGCCAGGCACAAAGCCTCTTTCCGAGTCGTAAGGATACTGGATTGTAGTGCAAGATTTGAATGTCCAGTGATTAACTGACCGGCCCAAAACTTAGACCAAGTGATTTGTAAAAACCAATAACACAATATGTTCAAAGCTATTACAATACAAATATTGAATTAATGTCTTAAATAGAAAACTTCAGTGCTATATGTGTATTTCTTTTATTCATTTTCACGCTGTCTTTCAACTTGACTAGTAGAAAACTTTAGTGATATGTGCGTATTTATTTTATTCATTTTCACACTATCTTTCAACTTGATTTCGCTAAAACTTCATATTTATAGCAAACTGCCTCTTTGTCCAAATAAAATCTAGCGCCTACATCTCGTTTTAATTTCTTCCATTTCCCTTCATCTTCTAACTGTTGCATCAATGGTTCTAATCTTCCTTTATACTCTGGACAGGTGTCTAAATAATCCACTCTTGTGACAATCACAATAATGCCACCTGTAATGTAACAGAGAACAGTTAAAAGTAGTAAGTTATTTGCCTTTTCGATAATCGCTAAAATACTTAAGTATTCGGCTTATCTTTAAGCAAAATCCTCGTCTGAGTTTAGTTTAAACATATTTTATTCAATTAAATTTATATACCACGATACATCTTTTCAGTAGCATATTTATATAAAAAAAGATTCAGAAGAAAGTCAAACGGTTTCTTTAAATATGTGTCCAGAATTGCACTTCTTTAATGCAGACCATTAAATATATGTCCCGAATTGCACTTCTGTAAGACAAATCGTTAAATCTGTGTACCGAATTGCACTTCTATAAAGTAGACCAGTAAATCTGCGCCCCGAATTGCACTTCAGTGATGTAGACCAGAAATATGGGAATTCCATACTCATAATAAATTTATCAGATAAACAATGTTTCAGTATACATTACGGAAACAAGGCTATTCAAATATATTGAAAATTTCACCATCAAAAGTTGAAAGCTTTCAGATAAAAATTCTGATATTTTTTTCGTATTTCTGCTCAAAACATAGCATGTGGATACTCGTTAGAACCGCCTCGGCGAGGCGGTTCTAACGAGTACCACAATCTATGTTTTTGAGCAGAAATAAGAAAAATAATGTATACCGCTGTAAACCCCAGTTTTACTATATAAAAGTGAGATTGAAGGGGGTCAAAATTAAAAAGATATGTTTTCGTGATGAATGACATAATGTACAACTTAGGATGAATAACTAACCGTCTGTACTACGAAAAAGTTATATAAATTCTAATATTAATTCTATAAGAATTCAAATAGGCACAATTAAGCTCTAGTAAGGTCTAAGGGGAACGGCGTTCCTTCCTCGGTAAGCAGAATTTTATGGCTATGTAAACTGATTTAAAAAATCGATGCTTTCAAATTCATATGAATACATTTTTTTTTCATCTTCTTTCTCTCTGCTTTTTTGGGAGGTGGAAGTAGGGGTCGTGAGGGGCAAAAGGGCGAGGGAAATGGGGAATGGGCAAAAGGCACTATCTGTACTTCCTTATTGTGAATAAATACGTTCCGTTAAAAGCATCCCATTTCCAACAATAAAGAAGCAAATTCTGTCCGCAAAACTTTGCAAGACGGTGGCAAATTATTTTAACTTTATCAGTTTTACTTAAGACCCTGTTTTGTCTGACATGACAAAACTCAACAGTGAAAAAAAAATCGTTTACAACTCTCGATCCTACGGGCGTAGACAATCTAATGTTTGTCATTGATCAGGAAGCACTTTATGAAAGGTCAAAGACTGGTCCAATGCTATTTTTGACTGACTGCGCTACGTTCTGTTATAACCAAGTATTAACTTTCACAAAAAGCTTCATTTACACTTAGCTGTAAAGCTGATTATAATTGACAGCAAAACGCCAAGTTTTATGTTAATGCATCAAGTAGTCTCCAAAAATACGTATAATGACTAGTAACTGGAACATGAACTATGAGTCGGTCATGCTGCATTGATCTCTGTCAATCTTCAATCAGCTTTAAGATTTATTATGTACAAAGAGTAGTCCAATCTTTTTTTTTTTTTTTTTTTTTTTTTTTTTTTTTGAAAGCTAATACTTCTTAATAAATGTAACATTAAATTACTTGTCTGAGCTTATTCACATACCAAGCTTTTTTGAAAGCTAATACATCTTGATAATGTAACGTCAAAATTACAATCCTCTCATTATCTCGACTCTGCTTATCTCGAATAAGCGCTTATCTCGAAATAAAAAGCTGGTCCCAATTTTAACACGGAAATCTAACAACAGGTAACAAATTTCTCCACTTTTCCACAATTTTGTTACCTGTTGTTAGATTTCCATATTAAAATTTGGACCAGCTTTTTTACAATATTTTCAAAATATCTCTAATTTCGGAGTCAAATTACATATTTCATATGTGAAATGTGGCTGTTCGATTCATTTTTCCCCTTTTCTGCAAATCTGATATGTCGATATACGGAAGTATCTCGAAGTATTTCAGAGAGTCCCTTGGACTTCGAGATAACGAGAGTCGACTGTACTTCTGTGAGCTTAATGTCTATTTATAACGCAATAACGCGTACTAAAGCACTTACCTGGTTTAACTATACGGATTAGTTCATGTAAAGCAGCACATGGAACGTGACCAGGACTAAAGCAACCAGCTGCCGTTACTCCATCATAGGTATCTAAAACAGATGAGCCTCGAAGTCAGAAAACGTACCTTCGTACATGTGCGCCCAGCGAAGACTCAGATCAGCCTGCGCATAAGCGCAGTCTGATCAGAGTCTTCGATGTCCGAATGAAGAAACTGCATCCTTGGCTATCAAATATGTGCCTAGTGAATATTCTGATCAGACTGTGCGAATACTTAGACTGATCTGAATCTTCGCTGGACGCACACATCGGAATCTACGTTTTCCATAACGAAAGCACGCTTATTTAAATATATTGAAAATTTCACCACCAAAAAATGAAAATTTTCAGATAAGAAACTGATATTTTTCGTATTTCTGCTCAAATCATAGATTGTGGGTATTCGTTAGAATCACCTCTTCTAAGTTTGTAAAGTAATTAAACATAAACCTTAAGTAAAAGGTTATCTACTTTTTCCAGAGCACTTCTATCTGGCGGCGATAAAACGTCTCCTCGTGCTTTATTTAAGTGCAGTTTATTTTTTTTTTATTTTTTTTTTTTTTTTATCTTTCCTACTGGGATCACCAGGCTTAAATAGTTGGAATTAAGAGCAGAATATCACTCTACCTAGGGCAAGAAGTCATGGAAGAAACTACAAATATTTTTTTTCGCTTATCTTTAAAATCAGACTTTCCCACAATCTTCTAAGTTTGTACAATAATTCAACATTAAACGTAAGTAAAAGGCTGTTTACATGGATAAAAGTACTTTTTCTAGAGCACTTCTGTTTGGCGACCGTAACACATGTCCTCGTGCTTAATTTAAGAGTACTTTATACATTTATCTTTCCTAAGGGATCACTAGGCTTAAATGTTTGGAATTAAGAACAGAATATCACACTACTTAGGGCTGCATTACGAAAACACGCCTATTCAAATACAATCGAACCTCGTTATCTCGAATTCGTTTATTTCGAATTACCGCTTGAAGTGAAAATCTGGTCCCTGTTTTAACATGAAACTATGACAACAGGTAACAAAATAATGTGGAAAAGAGGAGAAATTGCTCCTAAGGAGCAATTTCTCCTCTTTTCCACATTATTTTATATATATATTTCTAACTTCAGGAGTCAAATAACATATTCATTTGTTAAATGTGGTTGTTCAATTTATTGTTTTCCTCACTCTCTCAACTCTGATATGTCGAAGTGTTTCAGTGAGTCCATTGGAATTGGAGATAACGAGAGTCGACTGTATATAGAAAAATTCATCTACAAAAACTGAACATTTTCAGATAAAAAACTCTGATATTTTTTCTATATTTCTGCTCAAAACATGGATTGTGGGTACTCGTTAGAACGCCTCGGCTATGTTTTTGAGCAGAAATAAGAAAAATAATGCATACCCCTTTAAATCTCAGTTTAACGATATAAAAGTGGGATTAAGGGAATCAGAATTATATACTAGGTATGTTTTTATGATGTGAAGGGATGGAGGAAACTACTGTTCATTAACAGATTCAACAAATATATTCTAAAATAATGGTCCTTGACATTTTATAGATCCAAAAACAAATATACCGTATAAACGAGGTGTTATCGTATAAACTAGGTTTTACCCGGAGCAATCGGTAATTGTTTCTCGTTTAGGAAGTCACAGAAATAGTTCTCGTATAAACCGTCTTTTCTGGCCACATTTAACATTTCATCAGATGGATCCAAAGCATCAATATGACGAAATCCGTTTTCTTTGAGCTGAAACATCAAAATAAAACAGGACACAATCAAGCAGCCTTCCAGAGGCACCAGAATAAGAATGAATGAGGAACAAGCAATACCAGGGCTGCGTTCAGTTAACCGAGACCATTACGAAAACACGCCTATTCAAATATATAGAAAACACCTCTCCAAACTGAAAATTTTCAGATAAAAACTCGGATGTTTTTCATATTTCTCCTCAAAACATAGATTGTGGGTATTTGTTAGAACCGCCTCGGCGAGGCGGTTCTAACAAATACCCACAATCTTTTGATTCGAGCAAAAATAAGAGAAATTATGTATGCCCCTGTAAATCCCAGTTTTACTATATAAAAGTGGGATTTAAGTGGGTCATAATTATATAGGTATATTTTCGTGGTTCGCGATTACTCGCAAACAAAAGCAGATTTTCCGTTCAGTTGTAACAGGTTTCCGGTAGATGGTAGCAAATTATCGCAAACTATTCTTAAGCTGTTTTTTGGCACACCCAAAATGGCGGCCTATGCGAAATATTTTGTGTATGCTTGTTCGTACAAAAAAATATGGAAGTGTTTACTTGTTTGATATGATGTATTTTATTCTATATAACATTAATAATTACTTTTATAATTCATTCGATCTAATATCAAGTCTCGTCCACGAAATAACGACTACTCTCTAATTTGAGATCAGAAAAGTGGGGTTTGCAATAATAAGACGCAAAATAGTTTTTGATAATCTTTCGCGAGTGATTTGCTTTATTCTACATAGCCCTGATTACAACGGCACAGTTTCAACAACCAACATACAAACAATGAAGAACTGTAGAAGATAAATCGCAACTGAACGGTCAATGGAAAAAAAAAATAATGGGAGCTTAATCTTATTAGACTTGATCGAAACCTCGCCGAGCCCCTTAATTCAGATGAGAATCTAAAGTACATTAATAACACACAAATAATCACCCTAAGTGGGAAGCTGGTCTGTGTACCTACAAAATATGTTTTTATGGAGAAATATGAAAATACATTACGAAAACATGCCTATTCAAATATATAAAAAAATACCTTCTAAAACTTAAAATTTTCAGAAAAAAAACTGATATTTTTCATATTTCTGCTCAAAACATAGATTGTAGGTACTCGTTAGAACCGCCTCGGCGAGGCACACGAATTCACGAATTCAACTTCACGAATTCACGAATTCAACTTCACGAATTCAACTTCACGAATTCAACAGTTGAATTCGTGAAGTTGAATTCGTAAATTCTTGAAGCTGAATTCGTGAATTCGTGAAGTTGAATTCGTGAAGTGGAATTCGTGAAGTTGAATTCGTGAATTCATGAAGTTGAATTCGTGAAGTTGAATTCGTGAAGTGGAATTCGTGAAGTTGAATTCGTGAATTCATGAAGTTGAATTCGTGAATTCATGAAGTTGAATTCGTGAATTCGTGAAGTTGAATTCGTGAAGTGGAATTCGTGAAGTTGAATTCGTGAATTCATGAAGTTGAATTCGTGAATTCGTGAAGTTGAATTCGTGAATTCGTGAAGTTGAATTCGTGAAGTTGAATTCGTGAAGTTGAAATCGTAAATTCGTGAAGTTGAAACCTTGAATTAATGTAGTTGAAATGTCACTACCGGTCTTTCGTACGTAAGTGACCTCTTCAATTTCAGGTTAACGTTTTGTTTGTGTTTTATCACGTTTTACGCTAAGACGTTATTTTGAATGAAAATGAAATGCATACGAACACATTGAAAACGCTTCAAAAAGATCGTGTAGGTATTTAATGCGTTGCTTTGAACGGTTATGATTTTAGGGTCTGACCCTTTCACTGAGTTCGCTTGACTCCGGTCCCAAGCCATACAGTCCCGTTAATTCACTCGTTTACATGTAAAGTAAGACTGGCACAATTAATCAGATAATCGATTAATTGATCGATAAATACCACAAAAATGATTATCATTACAGATTTGCTAATAATCGATCATTTGATTTCTGTGTCAGTTAATTTACCGTGTTTACCTTTAGTATACAGACACCTCAGCCCCTAACCATACTTTATCCAAAAATTGAACAAGCAGAATTTACTACCCACTTTAGTGTCTTAAATAGCTGGATGAGTGTCTTAAATAGCTGGATGAGTGGCAAACAGTGTAGACACTGATGGGACGCCGCGTTGGCGGCGTCTCATCTGGTCTACACTGTTTGCTCACGCCTGTCCTACCAAATGCATACAGTAAAGTATAACATATGGTAAGAGTCATGCTCAATTATTATCAAATCTTCAGTGATTACTAATCGATTGTCAACCACAATGACAACACTGATAATCGATTACTTTTTCAGCTCCAATTAGCCAGCCTTAATGTAAAGTGTTTCAAGCATTGCTTTAGTCGTAGTAGAACAAAATTAAAGTCAAAAAGGATCGCCTTTGGAAACAGAGAACAGACAAAATCACGAAAATCGGAGACTCGGTTTGATTGAGTCTCTTCATATGCAACACTGTAGTTTGCGAGGCTGCATACGCCCCACCCCCTAGCGCCGGCTTAAGCGGTATTCGATTTTCAAAATAACCAAGATGGGCTCAGTGATCCCAAAGGAAATAAAATATATGAGTAACCTGCACTAAGAAATCTTGTTAGGGTGAATGGATATACGTGGTAAATTTCCACAGTTTACTCCGGCATATCTAATCGAAAGTAAAATTGAGAACGCCAATGGTTTTGCTTGTAGCTGTAGATAAAATAAATAATAATTAAAATTTTACGAACCCCTCTAGCTACCATCCCGGTTCCTGCACCAGCGTCAAAAATCTTTGCATCAGCCCGTTTCTCCACTGGATATCCATCAGTGAAATATTGCACTGTTAGCAGATGTGCCTGGTATCCACCGGCTCCTAAATCCTAATAAAAGAATCGATTTATTACGTCATTACATCCTTCTATAGTTAAATCATATTTTATCGCAATATATGACTTTGGGTTAGGCCACAAGTTCTCACAAAATTAGTTACAGTCCTTCTACATCAAACATTCATGTAGTCGCATTATAATGACAATGGTGCACACTCCTTGAATTGCGTGTCTGCCCTAATCAGAACAGTTAAACCTGCATGGTGGGTGTGGGTTTGGGGGGGATGTTGGGTGAGGCAAAGGTGTTGTGTATCTTATGTCACCAGGGCGTCTAACTGCTATTGGCTTACAGATGGGCAAGGCCTGCTATCCTTGCAGCAGATAAGGGTATGGGGAATGTCTTTTTTTCTTCTGTTCTTTCACTTTCATTCATTTTCCTGTCCCTCTCTATCGCCTCCTCTACTATCTCTTCTATCTCTCTTCGACACAAAATGACCTATAAGGGTTGACGTGTCGTTAATCCCTAATCAATCAATAAACCTGCATGGAATTAACGTTTGTTGAAATTAATTCAGAATGACGGTGATATAAATCTAAAATATACTTTACATAGTTTATGATACTTGTATCCCTGTTGAAGAAGTTCGCCAGGAAAATGCTATTCTGGTAATCAAAGTACACAGCTTTAGTTAAATGTTTTAGCAAAAGGAATAAGCTGGGAAATACATAGCCACAGGATGCAGCACGAAGGTCATCACGAAAAATGCCTGTATAATTCTGACCCCCTTAAACCCCACTTTTATATAGTGAAACTGGGGTTTACAGGGGTACACATTATTTTTCTTATTTCTGTCCAAAAACATAGATTATGGGTACTCGTTAGAACCGCCTCGGTGAGGCGGTTCTAACGAGTACCCACAATCTATATTTTGAGCAGAAATATGAAAAATATGAGGTTTTTTTTATCTGAAAATTTTCAGTTTTTGGAGGTGAAATTTTCAATATATCTGAATAGGCTTGTTTTCGTAAAGCATCATAACCGTCCAAAAGCCTAAAAACAAAATCAAAGTCGTCTCCTTTTGGAAAAGCGACAAGTTTGTCCCACATACTGCATGTCACAATTACTGGGTGCGCATGTCAATAAATTAAAACATTTTCAGCATGCGCGTACATATTAACTCAGCATTGGATATCGCCATGCTTTCACACATGCAAAAGTCAACGTGAGAAACCGTACCTTCGGACTTGTGTGCCCAACGAAGACTCAAATCAGCCTGCGCATCTGCACAGTCTGACCAGAGTCTTCGTTGTCCGCTTACAGAAACTTTACATACTCGGCTATCCAAATTGCGCGCAGAGAAGATTCTGATCAGACTGCGCGAATGCGCAGGCTGATCTGAATCTTCGCTGGGTGTATATGCACGAAGGTACGTTTTTTGACGTTGCGTCTTGTACGGTTAAATTTCTAAAGTATGGCTTTTGATGAGTTTACCTTTTCATAGTCCGAATTCTCTGTCCACTCTTTGTATGCGTTGACTAGTTGTTCGTTGGTAATATTTGGATTTATAATTGGTGCAATCCATTTAAAAACCGTCTTGTTGGCTTCCTCGCTCGTAATTTTCGTCTTGGCGTCCATGGTTATTCTACGTACATTGTAAACATTAAATTGTGTTTCGTTATGAGTAAAAATCATTATAGCATCAGCGGAACTGGATCAAGGCTAGAGAATGTAATGTTCTGTGTTTCAACAAGCTTTGGAAAGATGTTATCTTAAATATTTGGGACGACAGTTCTGCGCAAACAGTATATCTAGATCAAATTGCTCCTTTAGAGGTCTTGGTCTACACTCTTTGTGTTACGTTCTTGATATTTCAGACCTAAACGGTAGCAAAATGGTAGCAAAATAGATTTGTTAAAAATTTAGTATGCATGTAACAAGGACGCAATATTTCCGAGTAGAGTAAAATCTCAATGGCTCGAACATCTTTAGGACCATGGAAATTTGTTCGGACATGGGTAGTTCGAGCCACTGAGGGTTAATCATAGCGCCAGGTCAGGAGGCAAACGGGAATGATTTTGGATGTCTTTTCGATCTTCTATAAAATAATGGTATGTTGAGTGTACTCATTAGAATCGCCTCGACGAGGCGATTCTAATGAATACACACAACTTACATTTGCATGATAAAATAGGAAATATCCTAAAATATCCTTAAATATTTTCCTGAGCTGCCAGAAAAATTTCCTAGGGACTCAAAAAACGAGCCACGGTAAACGAGTCATCGGTGTTCGAGTCTGAGGTTTTACTGTATTTAGTTTACTTACAACAGAGCATTCACCCATTGCCTTGTTGAATAAATTAAGATGCCATGTCTACTTCTAATTTCTAGCCATTATGAAAACATGCCTATTCAAATATACTGAAAATTTTAGCACCAAAAAATGAAAATTTTCAGATAAAAAATTCTGATATTTTTCATATTTCTGCTCAAAACATAGATTGTTGGTACTCGTTAGAACCGCCTCGACGAGGCCGTTCTAACGAGTACCCACAATCTATGTTTTTGAGCGAAAATAAGAAAAATAATGTATACCCCTGTAAACCCCAGTTTTACTATATAAAAGTCGGGTTTAAGGGGGTCAAAATTATATAGGCATGTTTTCGTGATGCAATCAGATTACTTGATCCAGGTTTTTGATAGAAATTAACATATTTAATGACAAACAGTGCAGATCCAGATCAGTTGGCTTCTTCAGAAGCCAACTGATCTGGATCTACACTGTTTGCTAAGATAGGGCATGCTGTGTTCACCAAGAGAAAGGTTAAAAGGTTAACATGCACCATGCTGTACATAGACGATATTTTGAAATATTTTTATTTTTCCCAGAAAATAGGTTTTGATATGTCATTCCAATTGTCCCCTCAGGAAATATGCTTCTCCTAATGAGACAATTTGCATGATATGTCAAAGATTATTTTAAGACAAAATGGTCAATTTGACATCTGCTGAATTTTCCCAGATAGTGGTTATTCGGACTCATTATCAATATTTAGACATTACCTGGATTTTAACCCGGTCATATGTTTAATGTCAGATTACTTAACGAATAGAAAATTATATAGACCCAGTCAAAATGTTCTTTAGTTTAAACATGTTTTATTTCCAAAATAAATTATGATAGTCTCAGAAATATGATCAGAACGAAAGTATGACTACTTAGTTAGTTCTTCTCCTTAACATTTGCAGTTGTAGAAATAGTGACGGAAATATGGTAAACAATGTGGATCTCAATTTGTGAATGTGAATTTAAGATACAGAATTAGAAAGAACAAGCATATCGAATACACAAAGGGCAATGAGAACAAATATATATATATATATACATACTGGAAATGTATAATAACCTCAAATATTAATGAAAGGCCCACGGCTGATAAAAATCTCAATATTAATGCCAGTACAAAGGCTGATAATATCTGTCATAGAAGTCACTTTAATACTATCACAAGACCTTGAGGGATTTTGGTAATAACGAATGAGGGGACAAAGGCGGCGCATCTCGGGAAATATCCCACAATCAACTTTTGAATAGTTAGTTGCATGTACAGAACATTTTATTCCAAGTAGCGTCAATAGTTCAATCGTTTTGTGTCAGCTAATGCACTTTTCGACTTTTTCAAATATTGAAATATTTGTTGAGTATGGTCTTGGACCCAATATTATTATTAGGTCCGAGGTATGGTACTGAGGCATCTCTGAAAGTACAGTGAACCCTCGTTACAACGACAGCATTTGTTCCCAAAGACGTTGCCATTAAAATAAATTTGCTGTTATACAGAATACTTAATGAGCAGATTGATATGTAAGAAAGTCGTGTTTCGTTCTTTTTTTACCCAGTAAAACATTTGTTTTGGATATTTGTTAGAATCGCCTCACTGAGGCAATTCTAACAAATATCCAAAGCATATGTTTTTAAAGTAGCGAATATCCAAAACATATGTTTTTTAAAGTATTAGATGCAATATTCCTGCATAATTTGCGACTAATTGTTACCTCTTAAGCAAAGGTTTCGTGACAGTCAAATTGTCATTATAAAGATTTTTGTCATTGTATCGAGTGTCGGTATAAAGAGGGCTGTCTGTAGAAGATTAAACGAATAGTTTAATACTGTGATACAGCGGTAAAGAGGTCGTTTCTCTGCGCAGTATAGGACGAACAACAAAGTATATAATGGTGCAAATTTTCTACATGTCCGCAGCAGCAAAGGGGAGACACAGCATGTATGCAAGATCTGTGTTTTCAGGAAAGCAGTTTCATGTCTCTCAAGCGTGGTTGTCCGAGCATTTAGGTTTATATATATCAAATTCATATGAAAGTTACAGTCGAACGTCAATGGCTCGAACATATTTGGGACCATGGAAGTTTGTTCGAGACATGGGTAGTTCGAACCACTGAGGGCTAATCATGGTGCCAGGCCAGGAGGCAAATGGGGATAATTTAGGATTGTCTTTTTAATCTTCTATACAATAATGGTATGTTGAGTGTACTCTTTAGAATCGCGTTATCGAGGCGATTCTAATGAGTACACTCAACATACCATTATTGCAACATACAATTTCATGGTAAAATAAGAAAAAACAAATCCTGAAATATTTATTTTCTGGAGCGATCGGAAGAATTCCGTAGGAACTCGAAAACGTGTTCGAATCAGCCATGGTAAACGAGCCATCGGTGTTCGAGCTATTGAGGTTCGACTGTACACGATAAGATGGTATTAGATACAGCAGGCACACAACGTTGAAAACGGCGTTTCAACGTTACCTACTGGGTAATAATCATTCAAAGAGTATGCCGACGTCGAAGTTACTCATTAAAGACTTTGACACATCTAAAAAATGTATTAATATATTAATTTATTTAAGAAAAAAAAAATGATACGACTCTCACTGTCAAAACCAAATGCATGCAGCATATTTAATTTGCATGAAATAAAAAAAAGGTAACAAATATACAAAAATTAGCATAGTTCTGATTTTATGAAAAAAAAAAAAACAACAACAACTACATGATAAAAAAAATACATTTATAAGTACATGTATACTCATATATTTAACTTGTATTGATGTGCATTAAGTATTAGACAAATCCTACCATACCAGAATCAATTTGTATTTATCTTTTATTGGAAAAATCCTACCTTTCCACGTTCACGTGTCCTCCTTTGGTCTCACAAAATAAAATCAGATAATTTTATATCGGGACAGTTTAATATGTATTGACATTTCAAAGTACGAACGTAATACAAGTATTAGCTTTTCCAAAAGCAGGTCTTTGCATGTACGCTTATGCCGCACATGATGGTATATGTATCAGGATTCATTGAACTAACCTCAATGACTACAGATAATTTCCGAGTTTTAGGACACCCCAAAATGTCAAATTTGCCTCTGGCGTGTACACAAATAATATGTGCCACGGACTTTGTTGACAGTTTCTATTATCCTCTGAGATTTTTTCAACATTTTCAGTATAGCAGACTAATAGATAGTGTTAGGAATCTGGCTGCGCGCTTTTGGACGCTTTCTTCATGACTACACCTTAGGGTCCCTAGTTTAATCGCCTCACACCAGGATTGAACGCACCGATACTTTATAAACTGCTCCTTTAATGTCTTGGTGAATTCTCGTACTTGCTGAAGCATAGTTTAATTTGAGGGCGAAATCGGTATGGAAGCGACCGATCGCGTTAAAAACCATAACTGGATAACAAAACATTTTATTCTGTTCTATTCATTCTTAGATGCACGACTACCATGTCAACAGTCTTGGTAATTACTTGAAACGCTAAAGCTGGGTTCGGTAAACCGCATTTGATGAGTGTTTAGCACAACTCCTATATATGCGGCTCGCCAGGGCGAACAACAACAATAGTTTTTCGAAATACAGCGACCTATGTGAGCTTAAATTGAGCAGTTAAAGGGGACTAGATGGGTCACGCCATGCGAAAACGGTTATTCGGGCATATGCGGACAGGGAAGGCCTGCGCATCCTGTCAGTCTCATTAGGACCGCTAACAGAACAATTGGACAATATAGAATGTATGAATAGACAGCAAATGCTCGGATGCCATTTTGCGCGTGCGTGGGATGATTCTGAATATGTGCATTTCGCGCATGCTCGAAGACACATTTTCGCTGGGCGCGGCCCATACAATAGTTTTTTTTTTTTTTATAAATACCGCGACCTCTGTGACCTTATACTGAGCAGCTTAAGGAGACTAGATACACGGTTGCTTTGCCACGTGTTTATAAAAGGAAGGTAACTTTTGTTACTTCCTGCTTGCTTTCCTTCCTACTAACTCCCTTCTACAAAGGAGTCTACAATAAAGGGAAAGAATTCGCTCCTGTTGGGAGCAAATTCTTTCCTTTCAGAGAGAACCCCTGTCCAGAAGGGGTTGGGGACGATTTTGACAGAGTTGTCTCCCTTGAATGTGTATCAATTCCAACCAAAGCGAAAATAACAGTTTATATGCAAGTGAAGCATGTAAAAGGTCATAATCCTGCACATTTGCACAGTTTGGTTAGGACCTTTTTTTATTCGCCTACAGGCTCAACTAAAGTAGCCTTTTACTCTAAATACATTAATCTTTACCAGACTTGTTCTAATGTTTGAATAATAGTTCATTTTGCTACCTGCAGATATGTCTAAAACTGCTTGATGAGTGTACCCAGTCAGCATTCTACGTAAATCTATATCGGGCCGTCATCGGCCCGTCAGGGTAGCTGACGGGCCGATGACGGCCCGATGTAGATTTACGTAGAATGCTTGCTGGGTAAACAGTGTAGGGTCTACGACCGCGTTCTACAGTTGCCCAAGCTCAGTTGTCCGACTACTTTGGGTAAACATTGTACCCGCAAGCTGGTGCTCAAACTGTACTTGTAATCTGGCGAGCTCTGTACCTAACTGACAGTTCTCATTTATACAGTGTAGGAAAATTACCAAGGTAATTTTAAAGACTGAAGACATATGAGCCGGGGCCCAGCATTTTCTACAAGATTGCATGAACGCCCAGCGAAGACTCAGACCAGCCTGCGCTGCCGCGCAGGGCTGACCAGACTTCGCAGCTCCTGAAGACACTTTGGATCTTTGTATATCCAAATGGTGCCATGCGAAGACGCTGATTGACTGTGGGATATTTGCCCGAGATTGCGCAGATGCACAGGCTGATCTGAGTCTTCGCTAGGCACACATGCAATCTTGCTGGAAAAGCTGTAACCCGGCTCATATTTTATCTTCAATGAATGTTATCGTTTTGATGAAGTGCAGATAAGAATACATTTAATCACTGGGACTATTTGCAAATCGATAACTTAATTGCTGATGTTTGTTTGGTAAATTCCTTCAGAATTTTACTTAAGGAGACTGAATAATACATTTGGTGTATTGTCCACCATTTTGTACATGGGAGACAATTTTTGTGGTTTACTCTTTTCTTTCTCCCCATTCCCGCCCCCATCCCTTCCCCCCCCCCCCCCCCCCACACACACACACACACCCTCCCCCCTCCCCAACAACACCCCGCGCCCTCACACACACCTCTGAGAAAAGGGATCTACTCTAAGCTGAAAGAGTTTTCTCACAACGGAAAAACGGAATTATTTACTAACAATTAAGGGGTGTTTGAAACACATGGTAGTTTTATTTCCTCCATTTGGTTAGACATATGTTTAACTTCCTGTTTGCCTTTTTTCACATCAAGGCACTTCTGAAAAGAGGTGTAATATAAACGGAAATCTTGTATGTGCTGCTGTTTCAAATGCAACATTTTCGAAACAGCGTCTATCACTAGTAAGATAAAGGGCGATATATACAGTTAAAGGTACAGCAACTCTGTCAAAATATTCTTTCCTTTTAGAGTACACCCATTTTCAGAAAGTGTTTAGCTTGAGACAAAAAAGCAAGAAAAACAGGAATAAGTTAAAAAAATTTAACAAGTGCGCCCAGTCTCCTTAACCTAAAAAGTTGATGTTATTGGTAGAAGTGCAACATTTGTTCTATCGATATGCAGTTTACCCCCAGTGATTACGTATATTCTATTAAGCTGCTCCTCAGCCCTATCAGAACATGAAAGTAATACATGGACAAACTGTGCTTGTCTAAGTTCATGATGACCTTTTCCATTGTATTGTATTATATGTATCATACTTATTGCAACTCCTTATCAATCTTGTCCTACAATTTTAACAAAAAAAAAAAAAAAAAAAAATCTGTAATCATTACGAAAACACGCCTATTCAAATAGATAGAAATTTTCACCTCCAAAAGCTGAAAATTTTAAGATAAAAAACTCTGATATTTGTCATATTTCTGCTCAAAACATAGATTGTGGGTACTCGTTAGAACCGCCTCGGCGAGGCTTTTCTAACGAGTACCTACAATCTATGTTTTTAAGCAGAACAAGAAAAATAATGTATACCCCTGTAAACCCCAGTTTTACTGTATAAAAGTGGGGTTTAAGGGGGTCAAAATTATATAGGCATGTTTTCGTGATGTGGTTGACTTTAGAAACAACGGACGTATACAATAAAGAAAATCGGAGTCCCAGAGTTCAATTTACTGCCTGTTGATATAACTAATACCTGAACCTGATGGTGACTGGCAAACCTGATGTTGATCAGACGGCGCGTTTGATGACGTATCGTCTTGGTCTACACTGTTTGCTCAGGCCTGTCTTTATCAGTAGGTACGTAACGAGCTTGATCCCGCAGCTAGGACACTGCGCCGGACTGAGATTCATGCAGACTAACCATCACGAAAACACTCCTATATAATTTTGACCCCCTTAAACCCCACATTTATATAGTAAAACTGGGGTTCACAGGGGTATACATTACTTTTCTTTATTTGCTCAAAAACATAGAAAATGGGTACTTGTTAGAACCGCCTCGACGAGGCGGTTCTAACGAGTACACACAATCTATGTTTTGAGCAGAAATATGAAAAATATCAGTTTTTTATCTGATCTTTTTTCCAGTTTTTTGGAGGTGAAATTTTCTATATATTTGAATAGGCGTGTTTTCGTAATGAGGTTAGCACTCTTGTCTAACCGCCCCGTCGGTGCTCTGGTTGGTATTGCTCGCCCCGTCGTAAATTCGGTTGGTTTGAGCTTCAAGATGGCGCCGGAAGGAGTTTTGGAATTTACCTGTCTTGAAAAAGTAAGCATTTACTGTAATATTCTTTTTTGAAAAGAGGGTCAGTTTTACTGCTGTTGTCAGAACATTCTTGTTAACCATCACGTTTTATCACCACAAGATTTGCCAGAAAGCGAAATATCAATGGTCAAATTTGTGCTCACGGAAAACAAAATCTTTCGAATCGAGAGATTTTCTAGAAAAATGCCGCTGATATATATATTAAGTTTTGATTTTGCATTTAGTTTCTACGACGAATATTACGCAACATAATCATTGTTTGTACAGACGATAGCCCCTTCTTCTAATTTTCGGTGCATGAAAGGATACACGAGGAAACACGTTTTTGACATTTATTGGTTTTGTCCCGGGTTGGTATCAGCGGCTCCCGGGTTGGTTTTGATAGGAAAACGGATTGGAATGAGTCACTAATGATAGAGAGTACGGGTTGGTCAGTCCAGTTATTTGACAGAATGGCCTTTAGGAGGCAGGCTAGTGAAGGAAATACCATTATACATGCGCTTCTTTGGGCAGGCAGTACTTCTGCATGTTACAGTCCAACGGTTTTTTTGGAAAGAGTCTTCTTTTGCAACAGCATTTGTGACATGTAGACAAAACTGTAAATGAATACGTATTCCAATGGATTGCTTAGGGACCGATCATTTGATTCTTATTGATGGGAGTTGGAGCGGCGATAAGACGTTTTCAGGCGAGGATCTGTTCTTCCGCGACTTAAGACAGTCCTTTTAGTTTACGTCTCCACAAAGTGTGTAATAACATTAACCCTGGTTCTGGTTATTTTGTCTGAAAAAAAAGGCTCCTGGATTTTTTTTTTCAAATACCCTTCCGACCCCGCCCCTTCCATTAAAAATCAAATGGTTGCTCCCCTACCTATGACAAATGTTTCGTTCGTCACATTATACTTGTCAGCTTTAGGTGCATCGAAACCCAACAGGTTTCTGCTGTGGTTTACTGTTTCTGTCATTGTATGTCTTTGCATGTATGTCCTGGTGAAATTTTTATTTTTGACAGCCGGTTGGCCATTTTTTTTTTTTTTTTTTTTTTGAAAGAAACTGTCTTTTTGGCTTTCTGCTTGTAGTGTTTTGATAGTGGTGCGTTGCTTTAAGTACGTCCTTCTTTCCTTTTCGTGTCTTGGACGGAAGGTGCTAGGTAAATGTATCGATTCCTGATCATTGCCCTCCATTCTATATAGATTGTATTGGGCCGAAACTTATTAAAATGGCTCCTAGAATTTTACCACCAAGTTTAACATTTATTATCAACCAAAGTCTGTCTTCTGGCATTTTTTCATAGTCTTGGAAAAAGCCAAAAACAATCCTATATTTAAACAGGAGCTCAAAATGACGTAAATAACTAAGGCCTATGTCTGTAAACTTCGTCAAAAATAATTAATGGGTTTGCAAGAAACTTATGATTTACCTAGATAACTAGAAGCTTCTTCAAAAACATCAGAGCGGATTTAGAATTGGTCATTCAACAGAATCGGCCCTTACACTGATAGTTACGAAGTGGAATTCGTGAAGTTGAAATCGTGAATTCGAGAAGTTGAAACCTTGAATTAATGTAGTTGAAATGTCACTACCGGTCTTTCGTAGATAGTTGATATTTGGCTGAGAGCGGTCAATAATGAGAAATTAGTGGAATGTATCTTGGTAGATTTTCGTAAGGCCTTTGACCTGGTAGATCATAACTTATTCCTTCAAACGCTACGACATTACAAAGTGAATTGAGTTTGTCTTGGTTTTATTCGTGTCTGTGTAACAGGTCCCAGCAAGTACATATAAATGAGAACTTATCTGAATGTGATAGGGTAAGGTATAACGTTCCTCAAGGATCAATATTTGGTCCCTTCTATTTTTGATTTTTATAAATGATTTATAAAAAATGTCTTTACCTCTGTTGATTTATATGCCGACGACACTACATTATACGATACCCAGGACAACAGGGTCAAATTGAAAATAATCTTCAACATGTTTTAATGTACAACACAAATTGTATCTTAAGAATGGTATGCTTCTTAATACCGATAAACAAAATTAATGCTAATAACTAATCGTCAGAGAAGAAACACTATAACCAAAAATAATTTACTTTTAGCTTCAATTTACATTCATTTTTTTTCTCCCGACAACTCTCGGGCTGTCAAATCAATGGTATAAACCATAAACATGCATACATTTTCAACTAAATGTACAGATGAATGATTATATTTCATAAAACACATCGATTTTGTTGAATTCTGAGGGTTTAGATTAAAGTTTACGCCTATTCATTACGAAAACACACCTATTCAAATATACAGAAAATTTCATCTCCAAAAACTGAAAATTTTCAGATAAAAAAACTCTGGTATTTTTTCATATTTCTACTCAAAACATAGATTGTGGGTAGTCGTTAGAACAGCTTCAGCGAGGCGGTTCTAACGAATACCCACAATCTGTGTTTTTGAGCAGAAATAAGAAAAATAATGTGTACCCAATAAACCCCAGTTTTACTATATAAATGGTTTAAGGGAGTGAACATTATGTAGGCATGTTTTCGTGATGACTCCAAAGGCAGTATCGAGAAAAGTTACTCCCGGGTCAGTTTTTCTTGACGTGGCCTATTGTTTGGCAATGGTTTTCAAAAATTGTAAACCAATACCCACTGAAGCTTTATACAGTTGTAATAGACTTAATTACCAGCACAAATGCCAAATATTATCAAAATCTGTAATCATTTGAT